>BQNB010051545.1:6477-40929 GCA_026074375.1 Tanacetum coccineum | reverse complement strand
GGCGGTTTTTTGTTCAGCAAGAATTTAGACGAATGGGAACATGAGCTCGACGAACTTCAAAGAAGTCCTGATGGTGTTATACAGCAATTCCTTGGAGTAAGTCATGATGGGTTAGAGCCTGGCACTAGACCTCTCATGTTCAGAAGTCGACATTTGTGGTCCAAGCTTCGTAAAGTTGAAAAATCTTCGCTTACTAAAGTTATATATTGGAGGCTTGAGAAACTTTAGAGAAACCAAATGCAAGGTCAGCACTACGTCTGGAAAGCTTGAATTTTTATCAGATGAACTACAGCTGCTTTGTTGGCACGGATATCCTTTTCAACATTTGCCAACATCGTTTGATCCTGAGAACCTGCTTGTCCTTGATATGTCATATAGTTGCATCAAACAAATATGGAGCGGATCAAAGGTACTCACAGAGTCTGTCAAATACATATGTAAATATAGGTTGTTTGCATTTCAACCCAACCTTACCCACCCTGTTTTGACGAGATCTAAAACTGACCCATTTCAACCCGACCATGCTTTGACCCGTTTCTCAACCCACTCATCTTAATACTGTAATATCCAGCTGATTCATTTGCCTTTAATCTCTATAAACAGGGTTTTAATACATTGACGTCGTTGAACCTCAGTCATTGTCACAGTATAAGTAAGACACCAGACTTAACGCGAACTCCAAATCTTAAAGAGCTAATACTCGACGGTTGTGAAAATTTGGTTGCAATTCACCCATCAATCAGAACTCTAAAGACGCTCGTTCTCTTAAATTTAAAGAACTGCAAAAACCTCAAGATGGAAAATTTGTTTGAAATTCGCCCATCATGGCGTTCTTTCTTTTCACTTTCATCTATTATAGATAAATTTCGACGGCCGGTTTTGTCAACCTTAGGTTCACTACAAGTTTTGAATATCAGCAATTGCAATCTGTCCAGGGCTAACCTCAATAACCTCGAAAGTTTGTCTTCACTTGTAAAGTTGGATATGAGTGGAAATGATTTTACAAGCATTGATGCAAACTTAAATCGTCTGTCTCGCCTTACTTGTTTACGAGTAATTGGTTGTATGAACCTTAAGGTTCTGCCAAAACTTCCTTCTTCGGTCGTAAACCTTGATGCACAAGGTTGCGTTTCACTTGTGGAGCTACCAAAGCTATCAGTTGAGTATAACAGTGGCAGAGCTGTCTTTGACTTTAAGAACTGTTTAAAAGTGGTTGAGAACAAGACTATCGAGAGCCTGCTTATGATGTTGCTGCCACAGGGACGGATTGATATATTCGAAGAGGTTCACATATTTCTTCCAGGAAGTAGAATCCCACAATGGTTTAGCAATATAAGCATGGGAGATTATATACAGGTGGACTTACCACCTAATTGGTCCTATGAAACGATAAAGGGATTAGCTACTTGTGCTGTGATTACTCCCATAAATCCCGCTACCAGAAGTACATATACTGAGAACTTCTGTACTGTCAAAGACTTTAACGGTGCTGTCATTAGTAGCGTTTCCCTTTTGGCAACCGATGATCCAAATAGTGAGTCAGATCAGATATGGTTGTGTTATAGGAATTGTGACTCGAGATGGAAGAAAGCAAAGAATCATGTTACGGTTTCATTTAAATGTGCTGGCGTTAATTGTAAGGTGAAACAGTGTGGTGCAAGATTGGTATGTATGGATGATGAGCCTAATTTTATATCAGCAGCCACGCAAGATGAGCCTCCACGGAAGAAATTTCGCTTTTTATAGTTGAAAAATGAGAAAAAAGTACAGCAAGGTTTCAGTCTTTTTACCTTATAATTCATAAAACTATATCATACATCCAGAATGTAAAAAGACAATAAACAATAATAGAATACAAGAGGCAATGCGCATTAAAAAAACTTATGCCACGTAACTAATGAGTGTTCCTCATGAAAACAGGTTTGGAGCTTATTAACGTGCGCAACATTGGACTTAACTTCATGGGATGCTTAAGAAGTGGAAAGACCATCAAAATACTTCAGGTAACACACGAACACTGCTTCGGAAGAACGTTTGACTATTAAAAGGAAAAACTCACAGCCTATTTGTTAAACTTCCAAGGGTTGACTGTGAGAGATGTGTCGTTAGATTTTCTTTTCTTGATTCGTGCCACAAAGTCGTCGGGCATGTCTGTCAGTTCTAGTTCCTCCAGGCGTCTTGGTTTTAGCAGTAGTCTTGAAGAAATATTCTTTAACTTATGGCAACATCTGATATCTAATTGTTTGAGGCTCGTCATTGCTTCGTCCTCCACATCCCATTCCTCCAAACCCGTCAGCTTCCACAGCTTCAGAACCTCAAGTTTTTGAAATCCTTTTCGATGGCAAACCATTCTTTTTCCCGTGAACGAGTCGCCCAAAAGCCTCAGCACGATCAAACAAGGCAGCTGTTCTAAAGTCTCCATTGGATCGTTATTTAGCCGAGAGATGGACAACGTTAGAACCTTAACTGTTGGCGGGAATTCATTAAGATCTGGTAGTTTCTGCAAATTGCCATACAAATTAAGATGAGAAAGTTTATCCAAGGCTGTTAGTGGCTTCATAACTAGCTTCGAAGGTCGACCCATTTCATCTACGGATGTCAGCCTCAGTGACTGCAAGCTGACCAACTTCGCAATCCAATCAAGCAAGGCACCTTGACTTTCATTCAAGTGGAACTTAATGCCCAACTCTCTAAGATCACGCAACTTTCCCAAACCTTGGCTTATTGATATCTTCTCATCTAAAACCAATCCCCATAGGGTGAGGAGAGTTAACGAGCTGCTAGGTGGCATAGCAAGACGAATGTTATTCAGATTGAGATGACGCAGCCTTTTAAGCTTCCAAATGGAGTCGGGCAGAGTATCTACACGGGTGTGTTTCACATCTAGAGTTTCTAAATAAGACAAATCACCCACGGATTCAGGAATACTTTCTAGAAAAGTCCATCTTAATCCTAGATACCTCAAATGACGCAAACGCCCGAGCTTATTGGGCAGAGTAGGTTTGCACACCCCTTCAAGATCAAGCACCCTCAATAAGCTAAAGTTACGACTAATGACTTGATTTAAAAGTATTCCTACTTCTCTTTCTGGCATATCTTTGCGTTGGAAGTTGAATGATATGTAAGACCGCAAAAGAGACGGATCAAAAGTAGGACTCTTACGCTGTGATTGCTGATGATCAAAGGCTCCTGTGGTACTTAAATGCTGAACCATCCGCCGTACACCAAAGGTTCCTGCTGCATCCTCGTAATTTTCCGAATTTCTGTGGATGTAGAACAAGCTGATATCCTGTGCTTTTGGCAGCAAGTAGTCATGAAAAACCGAGACTAAACGACATTGTCGAGGGCTGTTGTCAGATCTTAATTTGGTTATCTGAATTATGTTCCGATCAACCAATTCTTCAAAACATTTCTGTACCAAATCCTCAGGCAGGGGATGTTTGGATCTTCGGGATCTTCTCTTCACAAACCCCTCGGCTAGCCATAGCCTTAGCAACCTCCGTACTGGAATGTCGTAATCTTTTGGAAAAAGAGACATGTATAACAGGCAAAGTTTTGAGTTGATGGCCAAGTCATTATAACACAAGTTCAAAACATCATTAGAATGTTGATCATGATCGTTCATTAAAGACTCTGACCATCTTGTTGGTATCTTAGACGTGAGTAGTCCAGCCATTAGGACAATATTAAGAGGCAAACCCTTGCATATATCCAAGATCTTATCTTTTACGCACGGTTCGATTTGCTCAGCCTCCTTTTCCTTTCCAGCCTTCTTCAGAAACATAGTCCAGCTTTCCTCTTCACTTATTTTTTTCACAGTATGCGAATTCATGCTCATCTCTGGACCAGTCCGAGATATGAAAACTACCTTACTTCCGTTATTTTCATCCGGGAAGGCATTTTTCAGATCTTTTAGCACACCACAACTCCCGATACCATCTACCACAATCAGGTACCTCTTGCCCTTAACCGTATCTACCTTCTTTGACACACTCAGCAAAACACGCTCTGCGTCATAGTCTTCTGTCACAGAAATCCAATCATGGGATTCAAAGTGATCCCGGATCTTTCTGTTTCTGTAGACTGCACGAGCCAGGGTGGTCTTTCCACAACCCACGTCACCAACAATTGGGACAAACATTTCCGTTTGCTGTGTTAGCCGTCTCACTAGGCTTTTGATATCATCAATCTGCCCAAAAACGCCTACTTCTTCTTGATAAGAGACATTAGATAAGTGTTTGAAACCTACCATGTTCTTCTCTTCTTCGTTGGAAGAAAAACTAAATGTTAGTTTCTTACGTTGTAGCCCGTGCTCTTTTTGATTCGTGATTGTGCTGAATGATCGAGTCATCCACCCCCGTTTAGGACTCGGGGTACTTGGAATTTCTATAATAGGCCAAATATCTGAGGAACTCTTTTGTGTCAGCACATTTGTTCCATTACAGCACATAGAATTCAGGTATGAAATGGCGGTACTAGTACTACTAGCAGGAGTGCTAGGACTACTAGTAGTACTAATACTCCTAATAGAAGCCTCGTCCTCTCGGAAACTACTAATCGTACTTCGAATTTTTCTAATCTTCCGTTTCAGCTTACAACAAGAGTTGACGTTATTAAAGAAGAACGTATGTTTCATTAAGAAACCGAACCTCTTCCTTTGTCGAGCAACTCTGAAAGTAAACTTCTCAATCTCGTCCTCAATTTCATAAACGACACGAAGATGATCCTTTTCTTTTGAGAAGCTTCGCAGCTTCTCCAGGGACTTTTGGACACCCTTGAGTTGGTGTATCATTACTTTGTTATCGGCTATTGATTCTTCATTCAACGTATCCACCAGCTTCTGTATCACCACCGCTACCACCGGCTTTACCTCCATTGACCCAGATTTGATAAAAGCGTATGTATATTCAAGATTATTTTCTGATTGGATTTTGATTTATATCACATTTTATCATTGTGGTGCCTACTTATAGAGGTAAAAATTAGTAATAAAAATGTTTTTCTCATCTTTTTAAGTAATTTAGAATTAATTTAGTTTAAAAAGTATTTTTCTTAGTTTTCATCAATTTAATCTCTATTTTTAGAATTTAATTTAGATTAAATAGTATTTAATTCATAAAAAATCCGAAAAGCCCTTAAAAAATATTTTTCTTTTTCCGAAAATTTTCTTTAGCATTAATTTAGGTTTAGGAATCTAGTTTATATTTTTAAGATTTAAATTGTATTTGTTTTCTTAAATGTCGCATTTTATTTACTTTCGTAATTAGTTTAATTTGTTAATTAGTTGTTTAATTGTGCCTTTAATTTTAGTAGTATAAATAAATCAAAAATATCTCTTTTCTTATTTAAATCAATCATTCCGAACAAGATCGAGGTTTCCATTGCATGAGTCGTTGGGGAAAACGACCCGGGTGATCATACTTGCCCGGTTTAATATACGTATTCTATATATATATCTTTGTGAGTGGAATTGTCCAAGGGATACTTGGGGATTTCCTTAATTTCTCTATAAGTATATTATTTTATATGTATGTAAAATTGCAATCAGTACGATTCGTACTATTCGAGATGTGCGACACGTGGAGGGCTTGAAAAAGAATTTATTGTCTTTGAGACAATTGGATGATCTTGATTGTAAGGTGGAAATACAAAACAAGATCATAAAAATTATAAGTGGCGCATTTGTACTTATGAGAGGAGAAAAGGTGGCTGCAAACTTATACCAGCTGAAAGGAGAGATAATAGAGGAGGCGGAAGCATCAGTTGCTTCACATAGTCTAAGTTATAGAGTTGCAGTAACATGGTATCAGAAGCTTGGACATATGTCTGAACAAGAAATGAAGATTCTTGTTGAAAGAAAGCTACTTTCTGGCCTCACAAAGGTTTTTTTACCTTTCTGTGAACACTGTGTTATCAGCAAGCAGCATCGCTTAAAGTTCAAGACATCAAATTCTAGAAGTGTCTATGTTCTAGAATTGGTTCACTTTGATGTGTGGCAAGCACCAGTTTTATCCCTGGGAGGAGCAAAGTACTTTGTATCCTTCATTGATGACTATTCCAGGAGATGTTAGGTGTACCCAATCAAGAAGAAGTCTGATGTGTTTGAAGTTTTCAAAGTTTACAAAGCGCGGTTGAACTTGATTCTGGAAAGAAGATCAAGTGTTTGAGGATGGATAATGGAGGTGAATACACTGGTGATGAATTTGATACTTTTTGCAGACAAGAAGAAATCAAAAGGCAGTTCACAACAGCATACACTCCTCAACAGAATGGAGTGGCAGAGCGGATGAACAGAACCTTGTTAGAAAGAGCAAGAGCGATGTTGGCAACTACAAGCTTAGGAAAATCATTCTGGGCGAAAGTAGTTAATACCGCATGTTATGTGATAAATCCTTCAACTGCAGTTGAGTTGAAGACACCAATGGAGATGTGGACGGGAACGCCGGTAAACTATTATGACATATATTTGGAAGTCCTGTGTACGTGATGTACAATACCCAAGAAACTACAAAGTTGGATCCAAAATCCAGAAAATGCTTGTTCTTAGGGTACGCTGACGGAGTAAGGGGGTATTGCTTGTGGGACCCCACTACCCACAAACTAGTCGTTAGCGGAGATGTTGTCTTTATGAAAGACAAAATTCAAGAAAATGAAGAAGGTGATAGCACTACAAGGGAAAGTACATCAATACAGATGGAAAAAGAATTTCAGTCGAATGATTCTTTTGAAGCTGCACCTCAGCACGAGGTGAATGAGACAAATGAGTCTCAAGCTCTAGCAACCCGTACTCTTAATCGTGAAAGAAGACGTCCAGGGTGGCACATTATGTTATAGAGAGCAACGTTGCATATTGTCTTCTTACAGAGGAGGGAGAGCCATCAACTCTTCAAGAAGCACTGAATAATCTAGATGCGTCGTTCTGGAAGGAAGCAATGCAAGAAGAAATTGACGCCATTCATAAGAACAAAACGTGGGAACTAGTGCCACTACCAGGAGGTAGAAAACCCATTAGAAACAAATAGGTGTAGTATCGTGCAAGATTGGTGGTTAAAGGATATGCTCAGAAAGAAGGAATCAACTTCAACGCAATTTTTTCCCATGTGGTTCGAATGACAACAATTCGAATGGTTCTGGCAATGTATGCTACATATGATTTACATCTAGAACAGCTAGATGTAAAAACTGCATTTCTTCATGGAAATCTTGAAGAAGAAATTTACATGCTCCAACCAGAAGGTTTTAAACAAAAAGGAAAAGAGAACTTGGTTTGCAGGTTAAACAAATCTCTATACGGTTTAAAGCAGGCACCGCGATGTTGGTACAAGAGATTTGATTCTTTCATCAGGAGCCTAGAATATAACAGACTACATGCAGACCCTTATGCATATTTCAAGAGGTTTGGAAATGATGATTTTATTATTTTGCTGTTATATGTTGACGACATGTTGGTAGCAGGACCCAACAAAGATCACATCAATAAATTGAAGGCTCAACTGGCTAGGGAATTCGAGATGAAAGGCCTTGGACTCGCAAACAAGATTCTAGGGATGCAAATTCACCGAGATAGAGTTAGTAGGAAAATTTGGCTTTCACAGAAAAGTTATGTGAAGAAAATCTTGCAAAGGTTTAATATGCAAGATTGTAAGCCAATATCAACCACGTTTCCTACTAATGTCAAGTTATCCTCCAACATGAGTCCTAGGAGTGAAAAATAGAGGATGAAGATGTCTCGAGTACCGTATGCATCAGCAGTGGGAAGTTTAATGTTCGTGATGATTTATACAAGGCCATACATTGCACATGCAGTGGGAGTAGTGATTCGGTACATGGCGGAACCTGGTAGAGAGCATTGGGAAGCTGTGAAGAAGATCCTTAGATACATCAAAGGAACCTTCAGATGTTGCATTATGTTTTGGGGAATCGGATTTAATTGTCAAGGGATATGTTGATTCTGATTACGCAGGTGATCTTGACGGAAGTAAATCAACCACTGGGTATGTGTTTACACTTTGTGGCGGAACAGTAAGCTGGGTTTCAAAACGTTGTGGCCATGTCAACAACAGAAGCAGAATATGTCGCAGCTGCTCAAGCTAGCAAAGAAGCAGTATGGTTGAAGATGTTGTTGAAAGAGATCGGGCACGAACAAGAGAAAATTACTCTATTTTTGCAAGGAATCCAACATTTCATTCAAAGATAAAGCATATACGAGTTCAGTATCACTTTGTTCGTGAGAAAGTGGAAGAAGGAACCGTGGATATGCAGAAAATTCATACTGATGATAACGTGGCAGATTATCTAACGAAATCAATCAACTGTGACAAGTTTATATGGTGCCGATCCTCATGCGGCCTAGCAGAAACGTAAGCAACATGAAAGTGCAAGGAAGGATAACGGTGTGAAGATTGATTGAGCTTCAATCGAATCTTCAAGTGGGAGATTGTTGATATATATTGTCTTCTAGAAACATGACATAAGCATGTCAAGTTGCCAAGTTGATCAAAGATGGTGGCATGATATTCTTGTCAAGTGGGAAAGATATAGACGGTAGAAGCATATATTCTTTATGTGTTCACATGTACCAAATGCAACTTGCAAGTACTATAAATAGAGGTTCATGGACCTCCGTTGGTGCATCCAATCCTTTCAAGTATACAACAAAGTGTATTCTCCTAGTAGTGTGAGGTTATTAGAGAGTTTGTGTATATACAAGAGATAAGTGTTAATCTTTGTAATTAGAGAGACGGTGTAATTCCTAATTTCCATCATAGTGAGAACGTATCTTTCTTTGCCCGTGGTTTCTACCCTATTGAGGTTTTCCACGTTAAATCCGTGTGTCATCTTTTATTGCATTTCATATTTTAGTCGTGGTTTTGCTTCAATCCGGTGTCACTTTTCTCAACACTTTGATCAGGATAAGTCATCTTGAAGTAAGACTATTACATGGTACGCTATTGAATTCACATCAATATTCTAGATTTGCTTAGTAAAGTATATACAAAACTGAAACATGCATATGCTAATTTATATTGAACTAACATCAAGATTTGACCATGATGTGTTGTACATTATATAATTTTATTGATCATTACAGACCTAGAATTGTGGAGTCAATGGATCAAAGTATGTATATCTGCATTCTACGCCTGCGAGATCTTCGTTGTATCTTCAAGTTTTAACTAGGAGGATGAATTTATATTTCGGCTGGTAAGATGCAATCTTTGTATGTGTTATCTATGGGAGCGAACACCGTGGAGCTCTTCCTAGAGTAAAGTTCAATTTTACGCACATTGAAATCGCAAGCCTTTTCAGGGTTGTAAAGACGTGTAGTTTGTAAAGTTTATCCTCTAAGGGTCCAGAAATAAACATAAACAATTTAATTTAGTTGATGCTTATGCGTTAGATAAATGTTATGAATACTCGCACTTCATATTGCAATCATTTAATATGTGTGTGATGAATTTAGTAAACTGTATCGTTATCTTTTGCAATCAAAACTTTGAAAGAGCCATATACTTCATTATTTAGCTACTGAACTGCCACAAGCAAACTCCTCTTATATTATTCTTCATATTTGTAAAATGGCTATTGATTTAAATCATCTTTGGTCTTTCGGTTTCATTCATTCATCCAAATAATCCACGAAGTAAGGTACGTGTATACGAGAGAATCCCAAGTGGTCAAGCTTCATGTCATGATTCACATGAAGATGCCACTGAATCCAGAAATGTTGAGTCTCGATTCTTTAAACTTGCAAAAAAGTTTGTGGAAATTTTTTAGATTTCTTGAACTTGCAAAAAAGTTTGCGGATATTTTTTATAAGGTATACCATCAGCTTTTCATGAATCAACGACAACTTCTAACTATATTGTACTTTTATAAACCAGATCTTTTTCTTTCGTCTTAACATATAACTAAAATTTTTACGTCAAACCCCCGTACGTTACCACCAGGTGTCCTAAAACCTTATTAGGGTCCAAAGACATATATTTCATATGGGATGGCCGAAGAACTTAGAAGAGGGGATTCTATGACTAAGCTTCATTGTGATATGCCAGATGCCATATGATTTTATATTCTCTTTCTCGTCTTCGTATTCACATTAAAGTTCCTGATATAAAAAGGTGGTTCTGAATCGGCCGGAAATGACAATGAATGTGATGAATTATAGGGCTTTTTGATATGTGTGAAAACACATATCCGTTTTATATCAAAAATAACCCTAAAAAGACAAAATTGTGCTTAAAATGTTTGAATATTGCTTGTTTTGTCTTTGTGATTGTGTAGGAACAGATATTGTTAAAATCTCAAGAAAACAGTCAAAACCGGACAAACACGAACACGGGAACAGAAGAGCACACAAAGAGCCGGGAGAATGCTATCAAGGTCAACAAAAGTCAACCTATGGTCAACAGTGGTTAACCATAAAAAGACAAAACCCAAAAATTCCCAAATCAGTCCCTCAAAGTTAACCAAATTACAAAAAAAATAATTCCTAAACCCTAACGGTGTTAACTCTTATAATTATAAGAGTTAACACCCGTTATCCTTTTTTATAAAACCAAGCTTGAAGCCCAAATCCATAAACCTGTGTAGAATAACCCGAGCCCAACATTTCCATAGCCCGACCCACTAACATACACTAACCCAGGTCAACCCTTACCCAACCCCGGTCAACAAATAAACCATACACCCAACCATCCCAACAGATTTTCCCGCCAACTCAACTTTCATCCCAAAATCAAAAACGCGCCCAAAATTCCTTTACCTTACTCTAATTAAAACTCAACCAGGGGTAAGTAAGGTTAACGCAAGCTGTTAGAGCTCATAAACCACATCCCTACTCCTCTCAAGGCCACGTGGCATCCTGTGGTTGGTCTAAAGTTGATCCGTGTGAAGGGTAATGTCATCCAAGGGCTACAAATTGAAGAGTGATCTCCACACAATGATCCAACAAATAGAAGGCACTCTGATGACTCATCACTCCTCACCACAACTCCTCACTCACTCTATAAATAGTGGCATTTTTAGCTAGTGTGAGGATCTTTTTCTCTTGTAACGTTTTCATGTCAATTTCAATTCAAAGTTTATTTTAGTTGTAATATCTTTCAATTCACTTGTAATTTCCTTTCAAATTATAATAAAAACACAAAAATATAGTTTCCTTTTCATTTCATATTTCAATTCTCACTCAATTGTTCACAAATGATTCATAAGCTTGTACAAGCTCTTACATAAGCTCAACTAGTCTATAAGCTGGTTTGTAAGCTGTTTTACTTGTTTAATTCATTACTTAAACTTAATAAACCAGAAAATATAAAATACTATATGGATCAAGCTTGTTTGGCAAAGGAGCTTATGGAGTTTGGGTTAGAGCTTGTGGCAAGCATATAGGTTAAATGAGATTGATCGTGAAGGCTTTAAAATCTCATTGGAGCATTTGCTAAGTTGGGTGTGAATCCGGGACCAACTCCGGCATAAGAGTAAGTATGGTGATTGTGAGATAAATGCGGAGAATATAAAGTATGGTCCGGAGTAGGTGTTGTGTGTCCCGTCTTGGGGTAATGAGCCCTCTCTTTATACTATTTGTGTTTCACTACAAGACATAACCGTGGGGTTCTCTCTTGGTACGATTTGTCAGCTACGTGTCATTTCAAGGACGGTGGTCCTTCACAAGGACTGTACTTTTGTCGGATTGTCCTTAGGTACCGCTGCGTTAGGACCGAGCTAATAACTCCGGACCTGGCATGTCCTTCGACACACCAGCTTCTCCGAAATTCTGGTGGTGACTCCGGACCTAACTTGTCCTTCGACAAGTCAGCATCTCCGTAGCATTTGTTTAGTTTAGCCCGTGTTAGTTTGGCAGAGGCATCTAAGCCAGATTTATCCTTCGGATGGTCCGGGGGCGACTATACCTCATCAACTATCTATTTGGTTCGGTTTTACTCGGCTCGATTTGGCTTCGGTTTTACTCGGTTCACTTCAGTTCGGTTTTTGTCGGTTCTGTTTGGTTTTGAACCGATACTCAGCCCTAGTTTCTTGTAATTTTATGTTATAAAAATGCTATAAGGTAAAAGATGGCATGACGATGCTTATAACTCATTGCATCGTGCTCTGGAAATTGATAAATTGTAATGTTACAAATTACTAGTACTATCTTAAAGGTTTTCTTTCAAAATCCGTTATTATAAGTATATATTAAAACTGAGTATTGCATCAACAAACGTGATTTTTAATATTAAAAAAAAAACTCACCACACTCGAGGTAAAAAAATGAAAAAAATAACTTACATAATGTACCCTTAAGTATGCGAAAAGTTAGTAAAACGACTTTCAACTTTTACCTATTTACGATTTTTTTATATAACAAACTTTATTTATCAAATATGAAACGTATATCTATCGATTTATTCGTAAAAATATATGTCGTTGAAAAGATCGTTGAATTACAAACTAAACGAGCCCAATATTGCAATGTTTAATATATATTTTTAAAATTTTTACGAAAATAATCCTTGAGGTTAACAGTTCGCTACAAAGTTAGTCCTTGAGGTTAACAGTTCGCTGTAAAGTTAGTCCTTAATGACTAACTTTGCGACGAAACGCTAACCTGAAGGACTATTTTCGTAAAAAAAATCAGAAACAATTAACGCAAATAGCTCATGGGTTATCGGTCCGTTGTAAAGTTAGTTCTTTGCGTTCCGCGACAGAACGCTGGTTACTGACCTCCTTAGAATATTAGAATAGAAGTAAAAGTTTAATAATACTGGGCTGCCCACTATGGCTCGGTCGACCGACTCGGTCGACGCCGGTCGCCGTCATAGTGGCACCTCGATCGCGGTGTCGGTCGCCGGAGACAATTTTTGATTTTCGTCGCATACACGACCGTTGTCGTGTGCTTCTTTTCTTTCCTTTTTTTTCTTTTTCTGCGTATATGTTTTGTTGTGTGTGTCTCTGTGAGTGCAAAATGGGGAAGAAGATTTAGATAACAAGAAATATTGGTGTATCGAATTAGTAGACATAAAGTTGTACATAGTTCTTTAGACCTAAATAGGGCTTATTGGTTTTTAGTTGAAGGGTACCCTACTAGTTTAAATTAATACCTTTGGCCGATGTGATTGTGTTCAAATTGTGTCTTTGGCTCATACAATTTTACATGTATTTTTTTATGTTTCAAATTTATCATGTATTTTATGATCAAATTTTTTTTACTTTCTCGGTCCTAAAATTATTGTCCTCCGACAAAAAACAAACAGTTTAATAAAAATGCATTTATTAGTGCTTTCTCTCTCTTACTTTTTGACACAATGACAGTTTTACCCTTAGCTAATTAATTAAAGTCATCTTTAAAGTGTGTAATAATAATTTCAAACAAGGGTAATATAGTAAACTTGATCAAACTGCCATATCTATTTTTAGTAGTGGACAATTAAATTGAGACGTCCTAAAAAGAAAACGTGAACAATTAAAATGGGACGGAGGGAGTATAATTTTTTGCAGTTTTTTTAGCATTTAAAAAAATTAAAAAGTTTAAATTGAAAAAAAATGAAGGTTGCCTTATAATGGCAAAAAATCGTCTGTAGGTCGCTGAAGAGAGAAAACTGATGTGACACCGAAAAGTGCAGGTAAGGACCGACTGCCATAGTGGCCAGCCTTACATTATTACTTCAACAATAACCTTCCGACAATTGACTTTTAACTAACTGACATTGATACATAATCGGTTGCCCAATGGTCTGTTGGAAAAATTTATTGGAAAATGTGTTTTCACTAACTTTTGACATAAATAATTATTAGTGAAAATAATTATTAAGTGTAAGGCCAGGTCGAGCTATTATATGTCCAAAATAAAGTTAGTGTGAATGAGATATCGAGTCTCAAAGAAGAGTAGTTGGAATGGAGGATATTGGTTATGAGTTTTGTTTGGTAACTGACGATTGAATTCTCCGTTATTATTTGTGTCAAAGGTTTATAACGGTAAATTAATAGGTCATCAATTGACAATTTAATTGGCTGCTATTAATTGACTCAAAGGTTTATAACGGATAATTATGAATCATTAATTGACATTGATACTCAAAGGTTTATAACGGATAATTAATGAGGGATTAGAATCCTCTAAAGTTGAGTCAAACATGATACATCATGTTCACCAATCACAAATAAGTTAAATATATACAACATTTCTTTTTAATAAAAATCAAAGGCCCACTAATTTATTTACACTCACAACAAACTTAACATGATGTGTCATGTTTGACCACAACTTGAGAGGATCTTTTTCCATTAATGAGTTATTAATTGACATTGATTGCACTATTGCACCAATGCATATGAATGTGTATAAATAGATGGTAATCTCAACCATTCCAACACACACCGAAAAACACATAAGGGAAAAGCTCCATTAACAAGATTTTCCAGTAGTCTTTTCGATCAGAAGCACTCAGCTTTTCCGTAATCTTTCAGGCAAGTTGCCTAGTCCGGCTGTACAACAGCTTTGAACGTTGTACCCTGGGAGACAGACGGCGAATCTGTTTTAAGGGAAGCGTGTCCAACACGCGCCTCTCTTTCTTCATTTATCGTTTATAGTGTCTGTCTTCTACTTCTACCTTATTCGGTATGTTTTCTTTTATGTTATTTATTTATTAATTGAAATCTGATTTATTTTAATAAAAGTGTACATGTTTCCCTACAATCTTAAAACAGATTCGGTGTAACCGAATTAAAAACACTTTTGATAAATCAGATTAATATTATTAACAGATTTTATAAACTTTTTTTGTCGAAACCAAGATTGAGTTTCTTTGGAAATCAATTTTAATTAAACAGATTTTAACTTACAGAGAATTACAGATCTATAACTATTTTTTAAAAGCAGTTGTTCATGTCAGTTTATTTTAAAACCAAGATTGAGTTTCTATTAAACTGATCTATTGATTCGTTGAAACCAAGATTGAGTTTGTTTGAAGTAGATCCGGTACAAGATTATAAAAATCAGGATTGAATTTCTTGGATACCAGTTTATTTAACTGTTTGTGTTTGATCTGTCAGGATGACAAACACGATTGTGACTACTCTTGTGAACGTAACTGGTGTGTCGGTTACCAACATAGTTGCTAATCATGCAGAAAAACCAGAAAAATTCAATGGGCAGAAATTTAAAAGTTGGTAACAGAAGATGTTCTTCTATCTCATAACTTTGAACCTTGAGCGGTTCTTAAATGAGACTACACCTCAGGTGGAACCTCCTAAGGAAGGTAAACTTTCTAATGCACAGGTTGTGCAAGCTGTGGAAGCATGGAAACATTCTGACTTCTTGTGTCACAACTATGTTCTGAATGGTCTGGTGGACTCTTTGTACAACGTGTACTGCAAGACCACGACTGCCAAAGAATTATGAGAGTCATTGGAACGCAAGTACAAAAAAGAGGATGTTGATACAAAGTTCTATAGAAACCTTGTTAAGTTTCTTTAGAATAGTGGATCTACTGAAACCTTGTTGAGTTTCATTGTAGAAATAGATCATGTGAAACATATTTATTAAGATCTTCTTAATGAAAATTGACAACATCATATTACATATGCGTTTTTTTGTTAAAAACATTATGTAATAGGCGATATTGTTTAATTGTTTAGTCGAAAGACTTCCTTTAAAGTGGTTTTGTATAACGGATCTTACAAAACATTAGTGTTTTAAACAAAAGTCGATTAAAATCGGTTTTGTTAAGAAACACTATGTGATTGAGCACGTTGTTAATAGTACCAAATTAGTTTTAAACTAATCATGGGACCTCGTATTAACAATATATTTGGAATGTCACGAGTGACATTAAAGGATCTGCTCCCGAACTTGTTAAAAGGGAGACCGATACTCGAGTTACGTGTACGGTAGATGCTTTGAAGCATTCAGAAACCTTATGTGCCATAACTATGCGTTATATGGTCTGAATGACATGAAAACTGAGACCATGAGGGATCCTACCTTAGATAATGGTGGATTAACACTTCGGTATCATGTCAATTTATATGATGATAAGCAAGTTTGATTATCTTTTTCAATGCAGTTGAGAATGGAGAGAACGAATTTGGGCAACTCTCCAACTGCTAATATCAGGGGAAAAGGAGATGTGATTCACATCTGGAAAAGAGTTTAAGTTAACCAACGCGTTGTACGTGCCGGAGATTCGTAGAAATCTTGTGTCCGGATGGTTGCTTGATGAAATTTGGCTTTCATTTTGTGTTTGAATCAAATAAAATTGAGTTAACGAATAACATAATTTAAGTCCGTACGGGGTTACGCCTTTAAAATGTTTAAGCTAAATGTATTTTCTAACGTCATCTTTAGAAAATCAGTGCGAATTTAGAGCTTATTGTGATTCTTTAAATGTTATGGCATGCTGACCCAGCCATTTTTTTAAACTATAACTCAATATGTTGTCATAGTAAACCAAATTGATACCATGTTTTATTAGTATTGACACAGACTACAAAATTAAAACTTGTATTGAAGCCAAATGACAAGATTGTCTTTTCTCTTGGTTGAACGGAAACAACCGAACCCCTTGATATGATTCACATGGTTTTATGTGATTGATACCTACTAAGGTAGCGAATAGCGAGTACTTCCTCATATTTGCTGACGGTGGTACAAAATAATACTTGAGAGTAAGGATACAGACAAGATTGTTCTATATAAATAAGTTGAGAATCAACTTATTATCGGAAACTGGTGGGATCGAAGTCATATCGAGGTAGGTGAAATGTGTCTCCAATTCTAAATTTAGACACAAATTTATTGCACTTGATATAGAAAAGAATCGTGCCTTAGAATATATTGTTAGTGCCATGTTCTTAAGTCCTGGTTTAAGCCATGGCATGTGGGGGAAAGCGAGTCGACTACTTATCTTTTAGATAAGATCCATTGTAAATAATATAAGATAGTTCTTATGAACTATGGATGAGAAGAAGACTATCTTATAAGTATTTAAAAATATGGGGGGTATCTAGCTAAGATATCTGCATTGAACCCCAAGGTTCAAAGGATTTGACCTGAAACTGTGAATTGCATGTTCTTACTATATGCTCATAATAGTAGTGTGTATGGTTTCTTTGTGGTTGTTGATATACACAAGGATACAATGATGGAATAAAGAAGTGCTTCCTTCTTTGAAAATATTTCCGTGTTAACAAAGGAAATTGGAAGATCATTTGGAATAGATGATGAAGTTGTCCAAAATCAGAGACAACTTGATGATAATGATCTCTAAGATGAGAGACAAGATCAACCCAAGGAAGAAGAGGTTGAACCTAGAAGATGCAAAAGGGCAAGAACCGAGAAATCGTTTGGACCCGATTTTTGTTTCTATATAGTAGGAAATGAACCGACTTCTTAGTAAAAAGCAGTAACTTCCTCGGAATGGCTCAATCGAAAAAAGCCATCAAAAGTGAAATAGATTATATTTAACAAAAACATACTTGGGAGCTCGTGGGTTTACTTTCGGGTTGTGAACCACTAGGCTATAAATGTGAAATCTTCAGAAGAAAAAAAAAAAAAAAAAAAGATGAAAAGCCATGCACCATTGACAGGTACAAAGCAAGATTAGTGATCAAAGGATTTAGACAACGCGAAGGTCTAGATTACTTTTATACTTATTCACCTATTACGCGAATAACCTCGATTAGAATGGTACTTGCTATTGCCGCATAAGCAATCTTTGAAAGTTCACCCAAATGGATGTGGAAACCATCATTTCTACAAACGCGATTTAGAAGAACATAAAATATATTAACCAACCAGAAAGGTACATAGCTCCTGGACTAGAGAGCAAATTTTGTATCTTGTTAATCATTATACGGCTTAAGGAAATCTCTCAAAACAAGAGACAACAAATTTCACCATATCATGTAAGAATGTAGATTTGAAATTAATAGAGGTATGTGTGTACTCCTGTGTTTATACATAGATGGTATAATTATCACTAGAAGTGATAAGAAGATAAACAAATTCACTAATGATATGTTGGAGTCAATTTGACATGAACTTCATTAGTTGTTGGATATGGGTTCTTGGATGTGAACCAATATGGATTTGTTTTGAAGTCAAAAACATTATAAAAGACAATATTCTTGAGAGGTTCAATTAATGGGGGGGGGAAAGGGAGGGGATTCAGCCTAGCTAGAAACTATTACGCCTTAAATTAATCTAAAGGTGTTGGCCATTTTAAATACTCAAAGAATATTGGGCATCTTATGTGTTTAATGACATGCGTCTGGCCTGATTTAGAACTTATAGTCAGGTTAAGTAGATATACTAGTAATTCAAGTGGGGACCATTTGAATAAGTATTACATGAGTACTATGATTGCATTATGGAAGATATCTGGCTGCTATCAAATGATAGAGTAATGCAAATACGGATTCTTAGAGGAATAAGAATCAAGATCCAATAGAGCAATGTATTTACGCTAAGTGGATAGCAAGTCTAGAAATATTGACAGTATTTTAAACAGACTTGATAGCTTAAATCTTATGATGAAATCTGAATTTATCATTTAAGATAAATTTATAGAATATACGGCTATTTACATGATTAATTGTAAAGACATACCAGATGGTGTAAACCGTAAAGCATGTGTTATCAGTGTGTTAGTCCAATAGAATTTTGACAGAGCTCATATCACAATGTAAAACGGTAAGTCGAGACATATTCATCATAGACGGTGATTGGGCGACAACTACTCTCAAACAAAGTTATCACAATTGATTACGTAAAGTCATGGAAACATCGCGGATCGCGTACTAAAGGCTTAAGGCAGAGAGTTAGTTAGAGAGTAAGTCTAAAAGGAATGAGACTAAAGCCCTGAAGCTTTAAGAAAAAAAAAAAAAAAGGAATGAGTTTTTATGAAGGAAAACCTAACCCAGTTGACTGGAGATCCCAAGATCTGGGTTCAATAGGACAACCTAATCATAGAAATATAGGGAAGTCACGTCAATATGGGGTGTTACTTAAATTGTAACATCCTAGTCCATTCCTATAACAAATGTGACTTGTTGAGAGGTTAAACATATGGCTTGTGTGATTCAGGTGGAAATCACAAAGCATAATGATTCAAGATGAAATCACAAAACATATGTTTTTAATGATTCAATATGAAATCACCTATGTGAGAGAGAAGTACAGGGTCGCTTCGAAGGGAATTGTCTGGGAATGAGGGAGCGCAATTCTAAGAGCTCTCGCAAACCAGCTAGAGCTCATACCATAAAGGGACACTATGAGGACTTGCAAGGTCAGGGAGAGTCTTGTGTGAAGTGTAATTTTGTATACATAAACAGAGGCTGAGTTCAAGGACATCGCGTCTACTCAGATCTAGGAGGCTAAGTGCATCTCATAAGGGAAGGTTCAAAGGGTCATACCTACCAATCCTATGCAGGACTCAACCGCAGAAATTTCACCGAAAATTTCAGGTGTTTTCGACCGATTTCCATTCATGTGGGGGATTGTTGGAAAAATTTAATGGAAAAATGTGTTTTCACTAACTTTGGACATAGATAATTATTAGTGAAAGTAATTATTAAGTGTAAGGCCAGGTCGAGCTATTATATGTCCAAAATAAAGTTAGTGTGAATGAGACATCGAGTCTCAAAGAAGGGTAGTTGGAATGAAGGATAATGGTTATGAGTTTTGTTTGGTAACTGACGATTGAATTATCCGTTATTATTTGTGTCAAAGGTTTATAACGGTAAATTAATAGGTCATCAATTGACAATTTAATTGGCTGTTATTAGTTGACTCAAAGGTTTATAACTGATAATTATGAGTCATTAATTGACATTGATACTCAAAGGTTTATAACGGATAATTAATGAGTTATTAATTGACATTGATTGCACTATTGCACCATATGCATATAAAGGTGTATAAATAGATGGCAATCTCAATCATTCCAACACACACCGAAAAACACATAAGGGAAAAGCTCCATTAACAAGATTTTCCAGTAGTCTTTTCGATCAGAAGCACTCAGCTTTTCCGTAATCATTCAAGCAAGTTGTCTAGTCTGGCTGTACAACAGCTTTGAACGTTGTACCCTGGGAGACAGACAGCGAATCTGTTTTAAGGGAAGCGTGTCCAACACGTGCCTCGTTCCACGATCTTTTACTACTTTCTTCATTTATTGTTTATAGTGTGTGTCTTCTGCTTCTACCCTATTCGGTATGTTTTCTTTTATGTTATTTATTTTCTGTTAATTATTTATTAATTGAAATCTGATTTATTTTAATAAAAGTGTACATGTTTCCCTACATGGTCCCGATATTAGTTTGGCGAAAGTAACTGTTGCTGGAACTGGAGATGGATGTGTAGATGGAGATGGAGATTATGAAAATAGATTATTATTATAAGTTACATGAAGTAGCATTTGATTTAAGAGATTATGGAAGATTTTTTTTATAATCTCATATAAGTTTATTTGCCAAACGAAGCTTATATTTTAAATAGCTTATTTTTCAAAAAAATAATCAATCTCTCTGTAATCTTTGTTACCGAACATACAAGTAAATGAAAATAGTAAAAAGTAAAAGTATATTTCATATAAGTGGGTTACATTAAAATAAAAAGAGAATATTCGTGAAAATAGGTTTTTTTTTTTAGTTTTTGAATTTTTTTTTTAAAATTTAACAAGATCGAGTATATTAGTGCATTAAACTTTTAAATAAAAAATTTAATTTTGATTTTTTATACGTTTTTTTAATGCAAAAAAAAACAAAATTTTGATGCACAGAATTTTTAACTTGTTATTGCGCGCGCAATAAAATTTTGATGCAAAAAGTGAAAAGAAGTTGGATAAGCGAAAACGAAATTTTGATTCCTAAAAAATTATTTAATGCATAAGCATTGTTTTGTCAAAACAATCCATTTTTAGAAAAACTTTTTTCACAATTTTTTTATGCCCGTTTCTGTGAAAAATTTTTAGAATTTTCTTTAAAAAAATTACCCAACCTTCTCATAAAAATGTCTTTTTATTTAATCTTTACCATTGGTGAAAAACCAAATAAAAGTAAATCTTTCCCCACTTATTAAGACAGAAATAAAAAATTAACATTCTCAAAAAGTGAGGTGTCAAACTCATGCTTTATTGTTTGGCCAAAACAGTAACATTAGATCCATTAATCTAATTTATTCTTGCATCAAATTAGGTGGTTGTTGATGTAAGAAAAGAAAACTCATTTCTCGTCACTTTTATGAACCCTACTCAAAGGTTGAGGCTGTGAAAAGATGCCTATACTAAAAGGGTAGACGAAACGGTTTTAATCATATGTACGTGGTCTAACTGAGGTATCATGTGATCGTTTCTGACCTTTTCGCTAGTCATTCTCAAAAAATATATCTAGTGAGATTTGAATATGAGATCTTTTGTAATAGTATTAGACTGCGAATGCCTAAACTAAATTCGTAGATGTGTTCCTCCGCACGTGTGTTAACTAGATAAACGACAAAGCATACTAAAGATATCAATTAAGCCGAGCACAATGGTAGCTAAAACGAGCGAGTTAAGTTATTTTTTATCTTAGACGTGTCAGAGTTATAAAATTCAAAACAACAGCTAAAACTGAAACGGGTAAAATGAATCCTTATGAACTCATGTAACAAGTAACTATTTCAGAGTATAAATAGTAAACCTAATTATGCTTATGGTTGTGAATTGGTGAAAAGGTACAAGCTTCCTAATGAGCTTTTGCTTTCAATTAACTAACTACCCATGAGTTTGCATGATTTTGTTTTTTTCACTATTTATTATGATACCTTTGAATTGAAGCAACATGGGTTAAGTTGGTCTAGTGGGACATGCTTGGTTTGTTTTACTTTTTGTTTGAGATGGGTGCTACTATTGGTATCTTCTGGCCCACCGAAAGTACAAATGTTCCGTACTTTTGATGCCTTTTGTCTTTCTGACAGTGCAACACAGTTTTTTATCAGTTTTTGTTCCGTATTTTTTAACAGTTTAACACTTTTGACTTGTTAAACTTTATTATTTTCATTCCAGATTCTGCGTTTCACAGTTTTATAACATAAACAAAATTAAAAAAAATAAAAAAAATAAAAAACCAAAAAAACAGAGGGTACGAGAGGGGGTACCAATGACTTTTTAAGGGGTTACAAATAACCAACCCCGTTTGAGATATTGCACATTGTACTCAATTACTTTTTTAATACATAATGAAAAGTGAAAAGCATGGATCTCGTAGGGTTGTGTTTGGTAACAAACATATACATTTGGCGGGTCTCATTTTGTTTTTCACCTTCAGTTAAAGAGGGAAAATAAAGATAAAATGTAGTCAAGTCAAACAATATGGTCAGAGAACAAAAAACATATAAAAGCACATAAAAAAGAAAGAATATGTAATATTTTTAAAACTTTCGTTTGAGGCACAAATGTAACCAACACATTTAGTAGTATTAAACAAATGTTATTTTCAAAAAAATTAGTTTTGTAATTTAAAAATGATTAATAGTGCAGTTTGTTTTTCATTTATCTTCCACAACTATATAAATTCTATTTGAGCAAATCGCATAAAAGTGCACCCAACGTATATCTGTTGAAGCATAATTTGGTCGGGCCAGTCCTGACGACTCTCCTGGTACCGTTCGTCGTCTTTTCGGGTCTTGAATAGTGCTGCCAACAAAGAAGAACCGGTTAGAAGGGGACCCGAGGCCGGAGCTCCAGGATCCACCCTCCGACAGTCAAGTCAGAATAGTATAAGCATATAGTAAAGAGGTGGTAGAGAATAACTTGTGTAGGTATCTGTAGGTAGGATGATCCTACCCTTGTATATATAGTGTATGGATTAGGGTTACGTAGGATGTGGGCCACCCTTTTATCGGGTTCGGCCCATTGGGTCTGGCCCATTCCAGACTATACGCCAACATGTCCCCCCAGTCTAGTAAGCGTGGCCGTAGCCGCGGTTACTAGACTAAAAGGACTACTCTTACCGTCGCGGAGACGTTCGCACTTTCCAACCATACGCCGCCATATCTATCTTCAACTTACGGCCGAATATGGCATTCGACTTACGGCCGACGGAAGACGTACTTCTGTGGCCGGGTAATGCGAATATGGCATTCGACTTACGGCCGACGGAAGACGTACTTCTGTGGCCGGGTAATGCGAATATGGCATTCGACTTACGGCCGACGGAAGACGTACTTCCGTGGCCGGGTAATGCGAATATGGCATTCGACTTACGGCCGACGGAAGACGTACTTCCGTGGCCGGGTAATGCAAATAAGGAAAAAGATATTGATAAAATCTTTTTATCAAATTAAAAAATATTGGTAATATCTTGTTACCAATTAAAAAGATATGGATAAAATCTTTTTATCAAATTAAAAAATATTGGTAATATCTTGTTACCAATTTAAAAAGATATGGATAGAACCTTTTTATCAAATTAAAAAATATTGGTAATATCTTGTTACCAATTAAAAAGATATGTAAAATATCTTTATCAAATCAAGTTTTTACATATGACAAATGCATAATAGCGGGAACGAAAAACAAAAATAAGAAGGTTTTAGAGTTACCGACTTTAGAAACGGAATTGATTTTTGCCTTTTGATGATATGAGAACACGAAGCATAGCTTGTTCGTGTCCCACGGATGGCGCCAACTTGTTGATGCAAAAGTTAGGTTGGATCTGATTTGGTCCGAATAGGTAGTTATTCAGGCTGAGGAACCTTATTCCTGCACCAAGTGAATTTCGTTGAAGACTCCTGCACAAGGAATAAAGAACACGCGTTAACCTTATCGTAGGAGCGGATCTCACGATTAGCCTCCAGCGTGAGAGTAAGTATATGGTTCTTGGAGAGTAATCGAGTATGATTAGGGTTTTTTAGTGATACCTCATTGATGATGATTGTTGATCCTTTTATAGGCCTCATGCTCATTAGGGTTTCCTCACAATTCGGCATAAGCCTTATCCGACAAAATCGGGATTTGACATTATCTTGGCCTATTTAAACTAGCAAAGTATATCCCCTACTTAATTTAGGGTTATCCTTCCCTGAAATAGCGCATAAATCAGTTGCATGCAGAATACAACCATTGGAGACCGTGCCATGAAAGCTGCGTTACGGACAGGTGTCCGTGACCGCGACCATGACACACTAGCGGGTCCGCAACCTGTGACCGCGAAGTATGGGTCGTGCCCGGTCCGTACTATACATCATCAAACTTGTTGATGCAAAAGTTAGGCTGTATCTGATTTGGCCCGAATAGGTAGTTATTCAGGCTGAGGAACCTTATTCCTGCACCAAGTGAATCTCGTTGAGGACTCCTGCACAAGGAATAAAGAACACGCGTTAACCTTATCGTGGGAGCGGATCCCACGATTAGCCTCCGACGTGAGGGTAAGTATATGGTTCTTGGAGAGTAATCAAGTATGATTAGGGTTTTTAGGTGATACCTCATTGATGATGATTGTTGATCCTTTTATAGGCCTTATGCTCATTAGGGTTTCCTCATAATTCGGCCTAAGCCTTATCCGACAAAACCAGGATTCGATATTATCTTGGCCTATTTAAATTAGCAGAGTATATCCCCTACTTAATTTAGGGTTATCCTTCCCTGAGATAGCGCATAAATCAGTTGCATGCAGAATACAACCGCTGGAGACCGTGCCGTGAAAGCCGCCTTCCGGGGTGACCGCGACCGTGACACACTAGCGGGTCCGCGACCGTGACACACTAGTGGGTTCGCAACCCGTAACCGCGATACCGGTTAAGCCCACAAAGAAGTATGGGCCGTGCCCGGTCCGCTCTATACGTCATCATGTCCTCCCAGTCTAGTAGGCGTGGCCGTGGCCAAGAGCTCGCGACTACTAGACTAAAGGTGAAGAACGAACGCGCCGTACCGTAACCGTCACATGGATTACAAAGGATGAGACGTGTGGGCCCAGATCTATTTGAACTTCCCCCAAATCCCAACCTTTCAAAAAAAAGTAGGTGACACGCGTCAATCATCTAAATAGGCACAAATATCGAGGCTGTAGTATAAATAGGTCAAGCAATCACTGTTGAAACTTCCACAGTTGTCTAATAATTCCGCCATTTTCGCACACACAACCGCACAAGCTCTTAAATCATCGGATTCTCGTTACCACATGTTAGTACCCCACGCCTTTTTAGCAAACTAGGTAAAAATGGGCAGGGACACCATACAACTCAAGGACGTTGTGTCAACCATATCACAAGAGTGTCTTTTAGAGTTCTCATCAGAGTACTTCATACCGAAAAACCTGCACCTAGAGCTGCCTGGTCCCGGGGATCACATCGTTGATTTCCCAGAGGGCAAGATAGGCGTTTATATAAAAAAAATTAAGTTTGTAAACTTTCGCATCCCCATCTCGCAATTTCTCTTCGACATCCTTGGATACTACCAAATCCACCTTTCGCAACTATCGGTGATAGGTGCAGCGAAAGTTAGCCATTTCGAGATCAAATGCCGTGTACTAAGTATAATTCCAACCGTGAACCTATTCCGTGTCTTCTACGTGTCGTCGTACAATTCGGGGTAGATGTCTTTTAGTAAGATACCAGGAAAAAATACCCCACAATGTTATACTAAACCATTCAATTCCTTAAAAAATTAGAACAACCGCTTCTTCTGGGTGGACGAAAAAGTGTTCCCTACCGTTGTGGCCTGGCGCACGGCTGCTACAAAAGATGATAAGCCAAAGGCAAATACCTACTCCGTGGTGGATGTGGAGAGACTGGACACGCACCGTACCCCATTCCAAAAACAACCGGATGAGCTTTTATGTCTAGTGGGGTTAAGCCGGAACTTCTTCTTACGCGATGAAGAGTACCCCATATTTCTGTATGTTTTGCAGAAATGGATTTGTTCAATCTTATCAAAGCCCCAAACCCCACCAAGGTCAAGACCGGGACCCGCCAACGAACTGCTCATGAGGTGCCGCTACTGACAGCTACCGCGAGCCGCGTGATCCAAACGGTAGATGCGACTGAGCTCTCCACATCTTCGGGGACACCCTCCACCGTGGAGAGGTCCCCGCTGGACTTTTGAAATGAAGATGCCCCCCGCCATTAACACAGGGTGCTGACACTGGGGTTTATGGTCCGACCGCAGCGGGACAAGAGATCCCTGTGACAAAGGATGCAGGGGCCACAGAGGCTGCTGTGGAACCCGATCTTGAAAAAGAAGTAATTTCCATAGGGCCGACCATTAGGAAGAGACGCCGACAGAGAGATGCGAGTGAGGAAGGGTCCAAAGCCCCAGCCAAGGTGTTAAGGAAAGACCATGATGCCGCCCGTGCTTAGCACAACGCTCGCGGGGGGAAATTGCTGGCGAAGATAAGTGTAGACACAGAGCTTGCCATCCATGCTTAAGAGATACAAGAGCCTCCCGTCGCGGCGTAAATTGTCAACGACCCGGATCCGCTTTCATATGCTAAGCCACGGTCTCAGCAAGATGTCACACAGTAAGTAACTTGCACCCTGATCCTCACTGAGTAGTTGCGTTTTTGACATTATTATTATTTTCAAGTACAGTTATGCTGACAACCTAATTTCATCGTTCCGTGGATGCAGGTCTTCCAAGGAGAAAGGAGTCACAGGAAACCAAGACTCCGAGAGATCTACACCTTCTCCTGTAACTGGGTCCCCGGGAAGCATCTACCAACCGGGGTGGGGCGTGCCAAATAGCTACCGCCTAGACACCCCCGAGGCCTGCCAGGATGTGGTGGATCACATAGCGCCACCGGGGTATTTCTCGGAGCTGCGCCACTTGCCCAATGATGAATTTTTAAGTCAATACAACATAAACCTGGCAAGACAAGTGGCTATGGGCTCCTAGCTGAGGTTGAGATTCAAGCAGGAGGCGAAACTTTTATAGAAATCTGTGGCCCAGGTAGCACGGCGTGACCAGAGGATAGCGACGAGGGAGAAACATATAAAAGATTTAGAGGCTCAACTTAAAGCTAAGATTAATATGAAAAAGCCGCTGAAGTCAAGAACTCAGAAGTGACCAAGGAACTAGAGGATCTTTGAATGTGCTTTTCGGGCCTTGAAGTTGGTAATGCCTAATTATCCCAGCAGGTATCCGTGCTACAAGCTCAAATAGTGGGAGAAAATAGGATCATGGCTGCGTTTGAAGAGTTTAAGAAGCATGATGATGAGCGGGTGATTGCTCGGTGCACAGAAATAGAGTAGCCCTGGGAACCCTTGGGCTTGTAAAGAGGAAATTCTACTAGAAGACGCCATTGCGGCAAACAAAAGCCGTGCCGAGAAGAAGAAGAAAAGCAGGGTGGTGTGTCGCACCCATGGGGTCGGTTCAGCGCAACATGCTGGTCTGATTGGCATTCCGGTGTCCGTTACCTACCGTGCTCATCAGCTTACAAATCCTGCTAGCGGATGCTGCTACTCAGACCGAAGACGAGGAATCTCCACGGCTTCTTAGGTCCAAGTCCTTACCTCCTATGTTTAACTTAGATTGGCCATAGTACCGCCTGTGGTACTTTAGACAATATATTTGTTTGTCTTTTTCTGGTATGTAATATGTACACGGATGTCCGTGATTAACAACAGTTGTAATTTACTAACACTTTATATTTTGTGATTGCACGTATAGTGGCTTATATGCTCCATGGGAGTCTTTTCTTGTGCATCTAACGTCTTAGGCACATGTAAATTAGGAAAACAGAATCCGTGGCCGCAGGGGTTGCAACCCTCTTACGTGGCAAGCAATTTATAAGGGTACTTATCCTATGAATATCCAGAGATAACCACAATATTGTGTTTGCACTTATGTAATGACAAAATAATATGAATGAAAAGAAATAAAACAAGATTTACTTTAAACAAATGTTTTCATAAAAAGACGCGGGGTTAGCTAGACCCAGCGGAGTTTTATTCATATCCTAAAAAATAGAAAGGAAAAAGAAAATACATGGATTATTTTATTAAAGATCTAGTAACGGAACCCATCATGCGGTGAGCCGTGGCTCAAAGATAACATTTCTTGAGGTTGGCAATGTTCCACGTCCGCGGAAGGACCGCTCCGTCCATAGACCTTAGCTTGTACGCTCCATCGCCTAGTACTTCCGTGACCTCGTAAGGTCCTTCCCATTTTGGTCCAAGCTTTCCTCCGTCCATGGCGTGGCTTGCCTCATTACTACGGTAGACATAGTCCCCAGGCTTGAAAGTGACACCACGAACCCTAGCATTTAATACCTCGTCATTTTTGACATCGCTTTAGCTTCACGGATTGTTGCTCGTTCACGTCTTTCTTCTAATAGGTCCAAGTTTAGCCTAATTTCATCATCATTATGCACTACATCCACTACCGCGGTTCTGTATGTTGGCATTCCGATTTCCGCGGGTATGACGGCTTCCGTGCCGTAAGTCAAAGAGAAGGGAGTGTCCCCATTGCTTGACTTGATCATTGTACGGTGAGCCCAAAGGACGTGTCACCTCAAGTACACGTGGGGATTTCCTCTATCCAATTCTTGTTTCCTTCGCCCAGGCGAGCTTTGATTCCTTCTCCTAGGCTTCTATTCGCTCTTTCCACAAGCCCATTGGACTGCGGATGCTTTACCGAGGCGAAGCGCTGTGTGATATTTAACTTCTCGCACCAATCTTTGAACGGGTTGTCGCTGAATTGCTTACCGTTGTCCGAAACTATCTCTCCCAGAAGCCCAAAGCGACACACTATATTGTCCCATACAAACTTCTTTACTTGACCACCACTGATGGTTGCCACGGCCTTTGCTTCTATCCATTTTGTAAAGTAATCCATGGCGACTATCAAGAACTTGACCTTCCCGGGTCCTTCCGGAAAAGGACCCACAATGTCAATTCCCCATTTGTAAAATACCACGGGGATGTGATTGGAGTCAGTGGCTGCTGAGGGTTTCTTGGCATGGGCCTATGTACTTGGCAATCTTTGCACTTGAGTATCATATCCCGTGCGTCCCTGTGCATGGTTGGCCAATAATATCCGGACCACATGGCTTTGGTGACCACAGATCGTGGTCTAGCGTGCATGCTACACGACCCTTTTCATGTATTTCTCTAATCACATAGTCCGCCTGGAGCGGCTGACACACAACTAAGCCATGGCTATAAAAAAAACGAGCGTCTATATAGGATTCCGTCCATCAGCTTCATATTGTCTGGCTTTGATGCGGAGTTTATTAGCCTCCTTCTTGTCATCCGGGAGGACCCCATCTTTCAGGTACTCTGTTATGGGTGTCATCCAGGTTGGGCCTTCTTCCTCGACCACGGCCGCCACCTCTTTCTCTTGGATGGACTTTTCTTGAAGTACCTCGACCAGGACCTGTTTTGACAAATGTGCAAAACTGGTTGATGCAATTTTGCTCAGGGCATCTGCTTTTTTGTTGTGGCTTCTCGAGACCTGGCTTATTGAGAAACTAGCAAAGCCGCTCACTGGGGTTTTTACCTTTTCCAGATACTTGATCATATTTTCCCCTATAGCGATATATGTCCCTAAAACTTGATTTACCACGAGCTTAGAGTTGATTACTTACTTGTACATTGCGTTTTTTTTAAAAAAAAACCCCCCCCCCCCCCCCCGCATCTGTGTTCGCGATACACAGCCCGGCTAGTAAGGCCTCATACTCGGCCTCGTGTTAGAGTGGGAACTGGAAACCTTAACGCGTAGGTGAAACTTGGCCCCATCTTGGCTTGTTTAGTATCAGACCCTACGCGAACCATCAATACATGACGAAACCATCCGTGAATAGCGTCATGGTTTCTTGGCGGGGCCTCCTTTTTTTGACGTGTCGCTGAGGATTACTCTAGTTTCTCCTACGAGGAAATCTGGCTAGGATTTGTCCTTTACTGATGTCTGTGGCTGGTATGTGATGTTATGTTCCCCCAACATAATGCTCTATTTTTGTAGTCGCCTCGCTACCTCAGGGCGCGACATGACTTGCCTAATGGGCTGGTTCGTGATAACTACGATAGGATGGGCTTGGAAGTACCTTCGTAGCCTCTTGGCCGCGAAGACCAATGTTAGGACTAGTTTTTCCATTGGAGTATAGTTTAATTCAGGCCCTTACAAAGCCCGACTCACAAAATAGACTGGCATCTGGATTGAGTCCCTTTCTGTCATCAAGACGGCGCCAACCGCTCCTTGGGAGGCGGATAAGTACATTATTAGCTCTTCCTTTGGCCTTGGTGCCACCAACATGGGGAGTTATGATATATGCTGTTTCAGTTGTTTGAAAGCTTGCTCCGCTTCTGGTGTCCAACGGAAATCGCTCTTTTTTACGCATTTCTTCAAGGTTTTGAAGAGCGGCAAGGATTTTTCCGCTGACTTAGATAGGAACCTGTTTAGGCCAGCTAACTTCCCGTTGAGGCTCTGAACCTCCTTGACTGTCCGTGGGGATGGAAGTTGCAACACAACTTCTATCTTCTCTGGGCACGGTTTTATGCCTTCCGGGCCAATCATATATCCTAGGAACATCCCTTCAACTGCTCTGAACGTACATTTTTTCGGATTAAGTTTCATATTGATCTTTCGTAACGTACAGAACGTTTCTTCAATATCTCTTAGAAGCTCTGCTTCTGTATGACTTTTGATAACCAGGTCGTCAACGTATACTTCTAGATTCCGGCCCACCTGCTTTTCAAATGCCTTGTCTACCAGCCGCTGATACGTGGCTCCAGCGTTCTTGAGACCGAACGGCATTTTTGTGTAGCAATAAACTCCATGAGGGGTATGGAAGGCCGTTTTCTCTTCATCCTCTTCCGCCATTTGTATCTGATGATAACCCTTGTATGCGTCCAAGAAGCACTTAAAAGGATAACCGCAGAGGGATTCAACCTTCTAATCAATCTCTGGGAGTGGGTAACAATCCTGTGGGCAGGCCTTGTTTAGATTCGTGAAGTCTACGCATATTCTCCAGCTGCCGTCGTGCTTTTTTACCATGACTGGGTTAGATAACCAATCGTGGTAGTAGACTTCGCGCATAATCCCTGCTTTCACTAGCTTCTGTACCTCTGCCTGGATGGCCTTGGCTCGTTCCGGAGCCTGGCCCCTCTTTTTCTGTCGGACCGGGGGGTATCCGTCCCGGATATTGAGTCTGTGTTTGGCTATCTGCCGTGGTACCCCTGTCATGTCGGACGGCTGCCATGTGAATATATCTAGATTCATCTTCAGGAGTATGCATAGTACCGTCCGTCCTTCAATGGATAGCGTTCCTTCCAGAGCAACCTCTTGGTCCGGAAAGTCAGGATGTATTGCTACCTTCAAATTTTCCTGACCTCTTTCAATCTTTTTTATGGAGTCTTTTGAAGTTGCCGTGATGGTAGCGCACTCGTTTGGCGTCAGGATAGTGCTACGGATAGTCACTACTCCACCATTTACTAGGAACTTAAGCATTCCATGAGCCGTGGATGGTACTGCTTGGATTTCTCTGATCCCAGGTCTCCCAATGATGCCATTGTACGGTGATGGTGACCTTACTATCATAAATTCATCCATGCGTTTGTGAAGTGCTCTGCGTCTCCTATAGTTGCCCAGGCGAGCTTTGATTCCTTTTCCTAGGCTTCTATTCGCTATTTCCACAAGCCCATTAGACTGCGGATGCTTTACCGAGGCGAAGCGATGTGTGATATTTAACTTCTCGCACCAATCTTTGAACGGGTTATCGCTGAATTGCTTACCATTGTCCGAAACTATCTCTCCCAGAAGCCCAAAGCGACACACTATATTGTCCCATACAAACTTCTTTACTTGACCACCATTGATGGTTGCCACGGCCTTTGCTTTTATCCATTTTGTAAACTAATCTATGGCGACTATCAAGAACTTGACCTTCCCAGGTCCTTCTGGAAAAGGACCCGCAATGTCGATTACCCATTTATAAAATGGCCACGGGGATGTGATTGGAGTCAGCGGCTGCTGAGGGTTTCTTGGCACAGGCCTATGTACTTGGCAATCTTTGCACTTGAGTATCATATCCCGTGTGTCCCTGTGCATGGTTGGCCAATAATATCTGGACCGCATGGCTTTGGCGACCACGGATCGCGGTCCAGCATGCATGCTACACGACCCTTCATGTATTTCTCTAATCACATAGTCCGCCTAGAGCGACCCGACATACCTAAGCCATGGCCGTAAAAACGAACGTCTATAGAGGATTCCGTCCATCAGCTCATATTGTCTGGCTTTGATGCGGAGTTTATTAGCCTCCTTCTTGTCATCCGGGAGGACCCCATCTTTCAGGTACTCTGTTATGGGTGTCATCCAGGTTGGGCCTTCTTCCTCCACCACGGCTGCCACCTCTTTCTCTTGGATGGACTTTTCTTGAATAGACCGCGACTAGACCTAATTTTGACAAATGTGCAAAACTGGTTGATGCAATTTTGCTCAGGGCATCTGCTTTTTTGTTGTGGCTTTTTGGGACCTGGCTTATTGAGAAACTAGCAAAGCCGCTCACTAGGGTTTTTACCTTTTCCAGATACTTGATCATATTTTCCTCCTTAGCGATATATGTTCCTAGGACTTGATTTGCCACGAGCTTAGAGTCGACGCTTACTCGTATATTGCGTACCCCCATTTGTGCCGCAATACGCAGCCCAGCTAGTAATGCCTCGTACTCTGCCTCGTTGTTAGAGGCAGTGAACTGGAACCTTAGCGCGTAGGTGAACTCTGCCCCCTCTGGGCTTGTTAGTATCAGACCCGCGCCCGAACCATCAATACATGACGAGCCATCCGTGAATAGCGTCCATGGTTCTTGCGGGGCCTCCTTTTCTGACATGTCCGCTGAGGCTTCCTCTGGTTTCTCCACAAGGAAATCTGCTAGGATCTGGCCCTTTACTGATGTCCGTGGCCGGTATGTGATGTTATGTTCCCCCAACATGATGCTCCATTTTTGCAGTCGCCCCGCTACCTCAGGGCGCGACATGACTTGCCTAATGGGCTGGTCCGTGATAACTGCGATAGGATGGGCTTGGAAGTACCTTCGTAGCCTCTTGGCCGCGAAGACCAGTGCTAGGACTAGTTTTTCCATTGGAGTATAGTTTAATTCAGGCCCTTGCAAAGCCCGACTCACAAAATAGACTGGCGTCTGGATTGAGTCCCTTTCTGTCATCAAGACAGCGCCAACCGCTCCTTGGGAGGCGGATAAGTACATTATTAGCTCTTCCTTTGGCCTTGGTGCCACCAACATGGGGAGTTCTGATATATGTTGTTTCAGTTGTTTGAAAGCTTGCTCCGCTTCTGGTGTCCAACGGAAATCGCTCTTTTTTACGCATTTCTTCAAGGTTTTGAAGAGCGGCAAGGATTTTTCCGCTGACTTAGATAGGAACCTGTTTAGGCCAGCTAACTTCCCGTTGAGGCTCTGAACCTCCTTGACTGTCCGTGGGGATGGAAGTTGCAACACAGCTTCTATCTTCTCTGGGCACGGTTTTATGCCTTCCGGGCCAATCATATATCCTAGGAACATCCCTTCAACTGCTCCGAACGTACATTTTTTCGGATTAAGTTTCATATTGATCTTTCGTAACGTACGGAACGTTTCTTCAATATCTCTTAGAAGCTCTGCTTCTGTATGACTTTTGATAACCAGGTCGTCAACGTATACTTCCAGATTCCGGCCCACCTGCTTTTCAAATGCCTTGTCTACCAGCCGCTGATACGTGGCTCCAGCGTTCTTGAGACCGAACGGCATTTTTGTGTAGCAATAAACTCCATGAGGGGTATGGAAGGCCGTTTTCTCTTCATCCTCTTCCGCCATTTGTATCTGATGATAACCCTTGTATGCGTCCAAGAAGCACTTGAAAGGATAACCGCAGAGGGATTCGACCTTCCAATCAATCTCCAAGAGTGGGTAACAATCCTGTGGGCAGGCCTTGTTTAGATTCGTGAAGTCTACGCACATTCTCCAGCTGCCGTCGTGCTTTTTTACCATGACTGGGTAAGATAACCAATCATGGTAGTAGACTGCGCGCATAATTCCTGCTTTTACTAGCTTCTGTACCTCTGCCTGGATGGCTTTGGCTCGTTCAGGAGCCTGGCCCCTCTTTTTCTGTCGGACCGGGGGTTATCCGTCCTGGATATTGAGTCTGTGTTCGGCTGTCTGTCGTGTTACCCCTGTCATGTCGGATGGCTGCCATGCAAATATATCTAGATTCCTCTTCAGGAGCGCGCATAGTGTCGTTCGTCCTTCAATAGATAGCGTTCCTCCTAGAGCTACCTCTTGGTCTGGAAAGTCATGATGTATTGCTACCTTCACATTTTCCTGACCTCCTTCAATCTTTTTCATGGAGTCTTTTGAAGTTGCCATGATGGTAGCGTACTCGTTTGGCGTCAGGATAGTGCTACGGATAGTCACTACTCCACCACCTACTAGGAACTTGAGTATTCCATGAGCCGTGGATGGTACCGCTTGGATTTCTCTGATCCCAGG
>BQNB010051544.1:4925-27752 GCA_026074375.1 Tanacetum coccineum | reverse complement strand
CTGCAGCACTCGCTTTTAGTGTTGAGATCCCCAATGTATCCTAAGAGCAAGAAAAATGTGCTCGATGAAGAAGAAGTTTTGTGCCAGCCTTAGTTATCACAGTATCTGGGATGAAAAGAAATCTTCAAAGAAAAAAAAAGATAAAAGAAAAAAAAGTTCAAAGTATAAGGTAAAGTTCTGGCACATGAAATCAAGTATCTGCTATTCACCCTCGTCATTATCACGTTTTGCCTCTTTGAGATTTTTGTCTAGGTGCTCACGCCGCAACGGGCATGTTTATGTGTCTAGTACAAGCATATGGTAGCGACCTAGATTATGTCTGTGCAATTGAGTGACTTCACAAATATAAAACCCTATCTGAGTGACTCGTGTGAATTCAAAAACAAACACTTTCCCTATGTGAAGTGCTCTTTTATATGTCTATGCTTGAAAAGTTATAAAACTGGTAAACACTTGTTAATGCTAAAATGATTTTCTCTCCATGTCACGATAAATGATCTTGAGGGCAAGCAATAGCTAAGTGTGGAGGGATTTGATAACGCCTTAATTATACATGTTTTTGGCGACGTTATTTATATATATTTGATCATTTCTCGTAAACTTTCGGTACTTAATCAAGTATATATGATATTATATATTCTAGGTACGTGTCTTAGATGAATACGGAAGATTACACGAAGATTTGAAGCTTGAACGAAGAAATCACTCAAGTTAATGATCTCCCAACACATGTTCACTGTTTTGGCCATAACTCGGTCATACGAACTCCGTTTTAGTTGATTCAAGCGGCCACACGAAGAGAATTCAATTATCTACAACCATCAAAAAGGCCAAGTGCTGAAGTTTCAGAAAGTGTGGCGGTTTTACCCAAAGTGCGGCGCATTTTTTAGTCTGTGAAAAAATCAAAGGCAATTAAATGAAGTGTGCATTAACTCCCTATATGCGGCGCACAAATAAGTTTGTGCGGCGCACTTTGGCCCTCAAAAAGTCTATAAATACCCTCCTTGGATCTGTCATTTCATACATTCTCACAAACAAACAAATCCCATTCGTTTACAACTCTTAGAAGAGGTGTTTTTGGTGATTTTGGCTTGACAAACCAAGGATCCAAACAACCCTTCACACCACCATCACCACCACCACACTCAACCATGTTTTCCAGAGATTCAGCACCATCCTCATACCTCATCCATCTGTTTCCACAACCTAACAACCCATATACTTAGAGAATCAACCATAATTCTTCAAATACTCAATATAAAACCCATTGCCAAACACCCCTTTTCCGTCTACCATTTTTGTTGCCGCTGAATTCTAAGGATATTGGTGATATATTCCGGTTGGTTACAGAATTATAGGGAGTAGGCTTGATATTGGAATTATTGGTTGATGTTGGTATTGGTTGTTTAGTCAAATACTTGGTTATTCAATCTTTTGTTCTCATACACTTCAGTTTACAAATCATTGATACATTCTTATCTATATTTATGATGAAATATTATGAGTTTATAATTTATAATATGGTTGTTATGAATATAATCATGGAGTAATCCTTTTATGTTTGTTTGGGAAATATGTGATCTTTGATATGTAGTGTTTGGATATGTGTTTATTGAAATGGTAAAACAAATTTTATACAAGAATATAGGCCGAAAAGGTTCTTTTATATATGTGTTTAATCATTCCACTTAATTTATTGGTTATAATAACTTATAAAGGCCGAAAGGATTTGTTGTTATTAATCGAAATAATCACTCGTTATATTTAAAGGCCGAAAGGATTTATAACTTATGATAACTCTATTTTCTAAACTTATAAACGCTATTCCAAGCACATCATTATCTAATTGATCATTGCCTAAAAATAACACTAACCACTTGTGTCCAGTGTAAAACAATGCAATTTTCACCCAAAAACTATGTAAAAACAAAAGCATTAAAAACGATGGGCTAATTACACACCTTGAGATCAGTGCGCGCGCGAGAGCGCGCGAATTATCGCAGATCAAGCGTCAACGTAAAAGTATCGAATGCAACCAAACTATCAAAGGTCGTAATAAGTACCGAGTACTTATTTTTAACAACATTGAATAATCTAATAGTTTGTATACATCGTACTATCGTTCCGGTGCGAGCGAGCCGAGAATTAAAGAGGTCATGACATGACGTTCGAGGAGTTAGGACACTTTAAATCGTAAATCCAACAACTCGTCGAAACGCCATCCGAATAGGCCTCATTATGAAACTCCCTAGTAATATAGTACTTTGATAACCACATAATATTCTATATAGCTCAATCACCAACTAATGGTTTTGAAAAAAAATTGTGTTTAATAAGTTAAAACGTTTATAATTACCGTTTAGTAAAACTGGCGTAACTTTCGCGTTTTAAACCCGATTCTCGCGTTTCTTATGCCCATCTTTTCGTATCAAGACGAGTTATCATAAATTGACATTTTTGAATTTCGGACCTACTGGTGAACAGTAACTTTTACTGTTCACATCAGACGTGAGCTTTATAAAAATCGTATTCGTCGTCGTAAAACCCGTAAATGTCGTATTTTATTCGTTATAGCTCCGTTTTTAACGATTCTTTCGAGGACGTTCTCGTATTTGAAAGTTCTATATTTTTATGAGGTTTACAAAAATATAACTTTCTGTCATGAATAGTAACTTTTATAAAAATAGTTTTATAAAAGTATTAATTGTCGTAAACTCGCGAAATTCATAACTCGTTCGTTATTAATTGAAAAATTACGATTCTTATCATTTTGGAATCCTAAAAATATGTATTATTTATTAAAAATACTAACCCTTGCTGTTTGAAATTTTTATAAAAATGTTTTTATAAAAATTCATTTACGACTTCGTTTATTAACGTATAACTCGTTTTTAACGTAACTTTTTCGTTATTAATCCGTTTAACAAGTTTCTTACTTTTTCGGAATCGTCGTGAAATGTATTATCTTATAAAAATATAAAATGAGTATGTAAAAATTCGAATTTGGGACAGAATGTTTGCTTGAAGTTGTTGAATCCATTTTTTGTTTTTATATTTTACCACTTTATACTTTTTACTACAAGTCTTATACTTTATATATATCATATATCATATGTATATTATGTCCATAATCCCATCAAAGTCATTTTGTCCAAGATCATCAAGATCACAAGTTATTATCTTTTCATGAAATCATAAACTTTCTTACTTAACTTTTAATTACAAGTTTACATATGAACTTTTTATACTTAAACCAAGATTGTACAAGACTTATATATCCTTTATTTCATGATATTACCAATATCATAATATGTGAAAAAGTGTACAAAATCATAATCACAAGAAAAATTATATTTTTCATGTTCAAAAGTATTCCTAATGGTGATTTCACTAAATAGCATATCATATATATAAAAACTCATAACATGAAAGCATAAAGGTTTAAAATAGACCTTATGATGTATGATGATGATGAGAAACAAATACTAAACCCGTGTTTAGCCTTAAAACCAAAGCTTGCACTTAAGAAACCCTAGTTTTCTCAAGAAAACCCTAATCTTGCTTTACTATTAATATCTGAAAAGGTTAGCCAATGCCTTGGGATCACCTTTAAATACATATAATGATGTTATAGGAGTGTATGGGTTCATAAAAATGCTATGGATTTAAGACGAAGTGCTTGCAAATTGCCGAAGCATATAGAGTGAGTAAAAGGGAGTATTGTTTTGATTTTTGCTAAGTGCTAATGTATGTAAGTTACTTCTCTTATGTATAGATATAAGTATGGTGCAAGGTATGGTCCAAGAGTCAAGGCATGGTGTAAGTAATGGTCTTGGTCAAGGTATGGTGTTATGCTAGGCCAATAAAGAAGTATGGTGAGGTTAATGAGGTATGGTGTTAAAGGTTTGACCAAAATGGATAAGTTGACATAATACATTCGTACAACAATGCAAGATTTTCCGGAAAAACAATGATACTCATGTTATATTTATGTAATTTTTGGGTATTGGGTATAAAAGTGGGTATTTGTTGAAGCGTAGGAAAGTTTTTGTGGTTCCGGGAGTGCCTAAACGTAATTTATCGCGAAACGTATACACTTTACGTATCCGATAAAAATAAAATGAACAAAGTTAATAATTATTCTCAAAATAATTATATAACAGCTCTGCTTGATGAAATCATTTAATTATTTGTGCTCGTTTACATTGAACGCTAATTTATTTTCGCGTACGCGATTAACTTAACGTTACAATTTAAGCAAACCACGTACAAAACTAAAAATAAATAGTAACATTTATTGACGTCGACAAAGACTTGAAAACACAGGGTGTTTATAGACTCCCCCGATAAACAAGACCTTGTTCTCAGGCTCACTCTGCAGCCACTGACGACGGTGTGGTCTTGGTGAAGAGGTTTGGATATTTTCTTCTGAATTGGTCTTCACGCTCCAACGTGAACTCAGGACCTCTCTGGAGTTCCGATCGAACATTGACCAATGGAATCCGACTTCCTATTAACCGTTTAAATGTTTGTATGGTATGTGGGGTGTGTGGAATGGGTGTGTTGGTGGGGGGGGGGTGGGGGTAAAGTGGGGGTGGGTGGGGGGGGGGGGGGGGGGGGGGGGGAGGGGTTAAGATATGAAGAGGGGGAGGGGGGGGGGGGGGTTGGTGGGGGGGGGGGGGTGGGGGGGGGGGGGGGGGGGGGTGGGGGGGGGGGGGGGGGGGGGGGTGGGGGAGGGGGGTGAGGGTGGGAGGGGGGGGGGGTGTGGGTGTGTAGGATGCGGTGGTTGTAGATGACAGGATTTGTTGTGTTTGATGGTTGTGGGGGGAAGGGTTAGGTGGGGGGGTGGTTTTGGGTGGTGTAGTATATATTTGGTTATTATTTATGTGGGGGGGGTTGGGGTTGGGTGGGGTGGTGGTGGGTGGGTTGGTGGATGGGGGGGGGGTTGGTGGGAGGGGGGGGGGGGGGGGGGGGGGGGGGGGGGGGGGGGGGGGGGGGGGGGGTGGGGGGTGGGGGTGGGGGGGGGGGGGGGGGGGGGGGGTGGGGGGGGGTATATGGGGTAGGATATAGGGTGGTTGGGGGTAGGTGGGGGGGGGGTGTTTGGGGGGGTTAGGTTGGGGGGTTTGGGGGGTTTGTTGTATGGTATGGGGGTGGGGGATGGTTTGAATGGGTGTGGTTGGTGTTGGTTGTGGTGGGGTGGGGTGAAGGGGTGGGGGGGGGGGGTTAGTTGGGGTGTTGGGGTTGGTTGTGGGGGGTTGGGGGGTTGGGGTGGGGGTTAGTGGTGGGGTTGGGTGTGTTGGGGGGGGGGGGGGGGGGGGTGGGGGTGGGGGGGGGGGTGGGGGGGGGGGGGGGGGTGTGTTGGGGGGGTGTGGGGAGATGTAGGTGGGTGTGTGGGTGGGGGTTTGGTGGGGGTGTGGTGGGGGGGTGGGGGTGGGGGGGGATGGGGGTGGGGGGGGGGGGGGGGGGGTGGGGTGGTTGTTGGATGGGGGGGGGGGGGGGGGGGGGGGGGGGGGGGGGGGGGGGGGGGTGGGGGTGGGGGGGGGTTGGGGGGGGGGGGGTTGGGGGGAGGGGGGGGGGGGGTGGGGGTGGGGGGGGGGGGGGGGGGGGGGGGGGGGGGGGGGTGGGGGGGGGGTTAGGTGGGGGGGGGGGGGGGTGTGGGGGGGTGTGGGGGGGGGGTGGGGGGGGGGGTGGTTGGGGGGGGGGGTGGGGGGGTTGACTGGTTGTGGTAAGGGGGGTGGGGTGTGGGGAGGGTGGTATGTGGGGGGGGGGGTGGTTTATGTGGGGTATTGTGTGGGGTGGGGGTGGGGGGGGGTTGTGTGTTTGGGGATGGGGGGGGGGGAAAGGGGGGGGGGGGGGGGGGGGGGGGGGGGTGGGGGGGGGGGGGGGGGGGGGTGGGGTGGGGGTGTGGGGGTGGGGGGGGTGTGGGGGTATTGGGTTGTTATTAGGGGGGGTTGGGTATGGGTGGGGGGGGGGGGGGGGGTGGGGGGGGGGGATTTGTTAGGGGGGGTGGGTTTTCGTGGGGGGGTTTAAAAGACATAATTTTGTGAGTTAGTGGCTATTATTCAAAATTTTTTAGAATAGTTTGAAATAGGTTTACATACGAGATTGAACGATGTTTAGAACACATTTAACGGGTTTTACGACACGAATACAGTTGTATATATTAGACACGTCAGGTGGAACTGTATAAAATTTAGGTTCACAATGTAGTCCGAATTTCTAACAGGGCAAGTTATGATAACTCGTCGTGTTACGATTAGTTGGACATAAAAACGCGAGAATCGGGTTTAAAACGCAAAAGTACCAAGTGTTTACCTATAACGGTAATTATAAAAAACGTTTAAAACCGTAGTGTTTTACTTCATAGGGGGGCAACTATATTTATCTGTTGTGGTGATTGAATATATAGATTATTAGGTGTGTTGATTTAGGTAGAGTTAAGGGCTTGTGGTGGAATTATGGATAGCCTTCTTAGATGGGGCGGGTGTAGTAAGGTGTGGAGGTGTGTTGGATACAGGGTTAGTGGACACGATCTCCACGAACGACAATGATCATGACCACTATAATATAGCTAGACCCGAACAGAACTTAGAGGTATTATTATGTAAGTTTTGGTTGGGTGTAGGGTTAGTGAATAATTGGTGGTATGGGGGATGGTAGGGAATAGGTGTGGGTAATTTGAGCTGTGTGGGGGGTGTTAGATATGGGGGGGGATGTAAAAATATACTGGGGTTATTGGGTAGGAGTTTAGAGGTATGGGTGGAAAATCTTATATGCTTTGGGGGTTATTGATGGTTTGGGTAATTGGGTGGGTTTTCATGGTTGCCTAAGTAAACGTTTACCTGGTTTGCACAGGTGAATGTTCGGTATTGGATGTGTGGTTGGGGTTGTATGTGTGGGGTAGAGTATTGGTGTGGGGGAGTATGATGGAGGGTTTAGAAATAAACAGGGGTAGGGGGTATGGCTTGCGGGGGTGGAAAAGGGGGTGATGATTGGGGGGGGGGGTGGGGGGGTAGGTTGAGTGGTTGGGGGTGGGGTGGGGTTTGGTAGTGGTACAATTGGTGATTGTGGTGACCAAAAAGTGAGATACCTTTTACTTGGGGGTATAGGGGGGGATCGTGGGTGGGGGGGGGGTTGGGGATGGGGGGGTGGTGGGGGGTGTAGGGGGGGGGGGTGGGGGGGGTTGTGGTGTTGGTTTGGGTGGGGGTGGGGGGGGTGTATTGGTGGGAATTGGGAAATTGTGTTAATAAAAACAAGGGGGGTCAGGTCATAGATAAAGTGATTTGGTATTTAAGGATAAGTTAACGTAATGTGGAAAGCTGAGGTAAGGGGGGGGGGGGGGTCTGGAACGACTATGGTCGTTTAACGATTGTTCTGTGATCAGCCTGTATCTTTTGGTAGCTAGGTGGTGGTAGTTCCTCCATCTTTGCTTTCCGATCTTCGATAGATCATTCTATCTGTGATCGTCAGGGAGCAGTGAGGTTTTGTAAGGTCACGTGCGGAGCAGCTTGGATGAAAATCGGAATCTAGGAACGTCGCCGATTGTGGGGGGGGTGGGAGGGGGGTGGTGGGTGTTCACTGATAGCTCATTCAGCCTCATCAGCTTTCTTTGATCATTTCTGTCTCTGTAGACAACGACTCTTGGCTTAGGGACAATCGTATAGTCTTCTTTGAAGTAATAGTCGGCTGCATCCTAATTAGGACGTTCAAGGTTGATCTTTGTTTGATAACTTTCAACCCTGAGCTGTAAGTCTCCCATACGATTTCTGATCACCAGGTTTCTTATCCATATGTTGACTGCCGTGTGAAGACTAGTCTTGTCTGTCTTGGGCAGATGGTTGAGCTTTTCTTGAATATTGAGAAGGAACAGATCTTCAAAATCATTTGGATGAAGATTTTTGAAATCCTTTTCCGAGATCTTGTATTCTTGGTAATCAGCTCGGCGAAGAATTATCTCTCTTAGGTAGTTGTATCCATATTTTTCAAACACTTTGACACTGATCACACTGAGAATTCGCATCTGCGATCTGACTGCTTCACGATCAGAGGGCTCACTGTGTTTGTTGATGTAGAATTCCTTTCTTCTAAACCACCAGTGAGTGATGCCATAGACCGCACTGATGTCGTATTCAAGTTCGCTTTCAACCCACAAAGTTGGAACTAATTCTTCAAGGCCAAAGTCTAGGTAACGAGCGGCTTTTAGCTTGGATATGGATAAGGCAATTCTTCGCTCCTTGTCACCTGTCAGAAGATAATCCAGATCCTTGTTGAAGAAGAATTGTGGTTGAATAGTTACCTGACCTGGTGGTCCTCCTAAGGGCAGTGGTTCATATACATTCCGTTGAATTTGATGACCCTCAGGATTATACAAATCAACCTTATTTGTCAGCAGCTTATGGCATTCATCCATCTGATATTGAAGAAAGACGCTGTTCTTATGAAAGGCTTTAACAAGGTTGAATGCTGGACCTTCTAAATCAGCTTTGCAGAGCTTCTTCTTTCCTGTTCGTCTGCAGAACCATTTGATGAATGACCCAATGTCATACGTCTTCCTTTGAAGCTTGTTTTCCTCAGGAACTTTATATGTTGTGGCGTATGCATTTGCCTAGTCATGTTCTAGTTCCGGGAAATCATTTGGGGGAATGGTCCATTCTGGTTCAGGTATAGCAGGTCTCTCGCTTTCTGGAATCGGCTTAAACCACGTCGTGGTTGACACTTTGGGAATGTGAGCGTTGTCAGTGTCCCCCATATCTGAGTCATTCCCTTCATCCAGCATCTCTTGTGTCAGTGATCTGCCATCCTGTTGAGGTGAGTGGATGTTGTTTGGAAGCAGATGCATCAGACTCCCTTGGCTTCTTTGAACTTTGGTCATCATTTTTCGGAGGAGGTTTAGCTGACCCAGAAGCGGCAGAATCAGATCTTCTTTTCTTTGTTGACCTACCCTGGTTTGATCCAGCTGAAGGGCCTTCATCATCATCATCGTCTTCATCATCATCACTATCATGCTTTCTCTTGTGGTCTTTCACCTTGTCTGCAACTTCCTTATCCATGGCGTCTTCATCCGCTATCAAAGCTTCCATGAGAGCATGGTATAGACGGTAGTTGGTCGTGTTTTTGTTGGCAGACTTCTTCTTATTCATGTGACTGAAGAGAGCACTTTTTAGATCAAATTCTTCAAGATCAACTTTATCAGTTGACCTGATGGAGTAAGTTGAATCTTGTTTCTCCTCATCTTGTTCCTTTTTGGCTTTGATAATCTCCTTCGGACTCTTTTCAGATTCTTGATTCTTGACAGACTCTGGGCCAGGCAACACAGAGTATTTCTCGATTAAATCTGCAGTGTGTCGTTCAAGAACCTTAAGGAGAGCATCATCAAGTTTTGTTCCTAGATAATTATCAACAGCCGTAGGAACTTGGGATCTTATTGAAGCCAAAACATCAGCAGAGTGATCAGTCTTCTTCACTTCAGACATCTCTTGCTCCAATCTTGCCACTCTTAACTGAAGGGCGATGAATGGAGTGATTTCAGGGAGAGATGTGGTGATTGTTGTAGCTTCCGTGTTGATTGGTGGAGGAGTAACCAGTAATGACGGCTTAGAAGATGAGACCTCTGTGAAGGGAGCAATCACTGGAGGAGATGAAGTTACTGTCTGATGACTTGAATCAGGTATGGTGGAATCGGACTCCTCTCTAACTTTAGATTTCTCCTGATCATCTTCGGTTGGTTTGTCATGAAGAAATTGATCCCCAAAGTTAAAAGAGTCATCGAGATTTTTCAGGGAAGACATAGAACCAGAATGACTTTCTGGTTTATCATCGATGACACGTTCGCCTGTTATGAGCTTCAGGTTTTCATGAACCTTTGGGTAGGCTGTTGCAAGGAATTCATCATCCATTGGGTACACATGTAATGATCCAGTCTGGTCTTCTTGCATGGGCTCAGGGTCTGGTCCAGCCAGAGCCTCATGTGCTTTCTCAGGGTCTGATACAGGAATGCTTACTCCTGATGTTACGGTAGACGTGACTATTTCACTTTGAACTTTGTCACCTTTAGGAGTACCAGATTCTGTATCACTTTCTGTTCTTTCTGAATCAGATGTTGATGAAGATTCATGGATCACCTTCTCTGATGTATCATCATCGGGTCGAGAAGAGGGTCCAGTTGTAGAATCAGGAGGAGATCGATCACGCCTAGCAAGGATAAACTGATCAGTAGTTCTTTTCTTCTTTGACAGATCGACCAGGGAATGAGCTACTTGTTCTTCAGTTACAACGGCCTTTCCCTTGCCTACTACTTCATGCAGTTTGGGAGTTGCTTCTGACACTGGATCCCTGATCGTCACTCCTCCAACCGGTGCCCGACCTTGTGGCAGAAAGGCCGGATCTAAGCTAAGCTTGATAGCCCGTTCCAGGTCAGCATTATCACCTTCTCCTTCTCCCTTTTCTTGAGGGTTGTTTCGCATATAGCAATCACGCGCGCGCTCGACACTCGAGCTCAATCTAGGAATCATCATTTCTCTTTGAGGAAATAGATTTTGTGAAGCTTCATCTTCTTCGTCAACAAGTTGGAAAGCAGGCTTTCCCTTTCTAACTTTCTGTGGAAGCTTACGCTTGGAAGGTTTCTTTGACGGAGGAGGAGCTGGCTTGGTTTGTTTGACTGGTGTGGTGGTTGTAGGCTTTTTGGGTGTAGCACGCTGTGTTGCAGGTTGCACTCTTGCACTTCCTTGAGGGGTTTTCTTTGTATTCTCAGCAACCATTTTCACATACGTGGGATAATAAGAGGAATTGTCGAATGGTTCTGTTATCAAATGGATCGGATTGGCCATTCCAAAAAATTCTTATGACTCACCTTTAGGACAAACTTAAGATTCCCTAAGACATAACATCTCAGTGTTATGAAAGCAGATTCAGGACGTCGAGGATGTTCTTTAATTTTTTCCGTGCCAAGTAATAGATTATCACTTTGAAATACGTCCATACGGGATGAGGAAAGTGTTACTTTCTTTTTGGGTTCTTCAGATGGATTATTATGCTTGTTTTGTGTGAGAAAAATGTCTGGATCCCTTGAACAAACTCTTCCCATATCAGCTCTGCATGATCAATATTAGTTTGAGTGACGATTCCCCACAGCATTTGCAGAACTGGGTGTCTGGGTTTGTCACTGCCAGAAGTCTTTCCTGTCAAGCACTGGTTGAGCAAGCATAGAATTGCCCTCCAAGGTTGATACACATAATTAGTCCGTATACTGGAGACAAGTTTACAGGGTAGGACTATCCCAACTCATTAACAAAATCTAGCACGTGTCACCAGACGGAGGTAACTCAAATGGTGAGCTGGGTTACGGATAATTGCTAATGCTTCTAAGATATCAGCCTTAGGGTCGAACCATTGTTCATCAAGTTGACAAACTATAAACTCAATATTGTCGTTTATAGACATTGTCTTCCAGAATGTTGCTGGTATGATTTAGCAGGAACATTTGCTGATGCAAAGGTCAATGCTGGAAGAAGTTGGTGTTCTTCAGAATGTCACTGATATTGAAAGATGGGGTTTTCTTTTGGATCTTTTGAGCATTGAAAAACAAAAAAAGATGGTGCTTTTCCGTATTGTTAACCATGTGAGCGTGGTACAACTTGCTCATTTGTTCTTTGTAGGAAGTTGAGCGGATGTTTTGTTATGCCATCGTATTCAGCAAAAGTGCATTTAAACACAGAAGACAAACATCGCAGAGATAACAGAAGTTAGGGGGTAGAAAGGCTTTAGCATTGAAACAAGTCATTTAACTGCACGACTGATTAAAACAGATGTTGCTCTGGTTGATTAAAATCAATTAATTATCCAACAGGATTCAATACTTGTTAACTAGCCCGGATGGGGATAGAAAAGCAACTGGGTCATTCGAATGGGCATTGATAGAGATTGGCTCAATGGTCAAAATATGAAATTTTAGCCTAAACCGCCGGCTATGACAGAATGCCAACTCGGTTAGGAGAATTGAGCAAACCGCCGCGAGAATATAAAATATTCGACAAACCGCCGAGAGGACGGCGGTTACATGTTGGATTAAAATATAAAAAAAAATTATGGCAACCCGTGTTTATGCAACCCGATGTTTAGACAACTCGCATAAGCTTAAATGGGCTTATTGATCCTAATGTGGCTTAATGGACCCTATGGACCCAACGAAAACTCTTTCAATCCCCTATACGGGCTTAACAGGCCCAAAGCCGGCCCACTAGGAATACTATTAGCTTATTAGCTTAATTTGAATAAGCTGAAATGAAAACAGTTTTATTCGGGCTTAATACAAGTTAAAAATGAACTAGTAAAGCCTAACAAACTCTTGGGGTGTATGGGTTAAGCTATGGGCTTACGGCCAATAGCTCGAATTAAGCCATAATAAGCTCCCCGAGCTTATTTTAAGCTTAACAGACCCTCGTGAGCTTATTATAGACTTTTGGACTTATTAAAACTATAACGGATCGTTAAAATGTTAAACGGACCGTAACGGGCCCAATAAGGCCCGTTAAAGCAAAAATAAGCTCGATAAGCTTATTTTTAAGCCGAAACAACTTTTATAACTTAAACGAGCTTAACAAAGAGAAATGACACTTGTTGAATTTTATTTGGAGCTAATATGTATTAATCATAAATGAGGGACTAAAAGTGTCCAATTCGAAACATAAGGGGTAACTTTGTATTTTCGAATTTTGATAACACCCAGGGATGTCTTGCACATTCTGAAAACTTAGGGATTTAAGTGTAATTATGAGGACTTAACTACATTTTGTAACTAAGGGGTACTAATTATGTCATTTCAAAAACTAGAAGGGTTTATGGTTAAATGTGTTATTATTATAAATACTAGGGACTAAAAGTAAAAGTAATAGAATCTTAAGGGTTTGTAGTAAACAAAAGTGAAATATATAAAAACTTAACGTGTCGGTCGATTTAAGATATTTTGGGACAATAAAAGGGTTTTGATTAACGACGAAATAAATAAGTAATTTATTAAACAAATGATTTCATCGTTTTCTGAGAACCATCGAATTATAAATACATTAATCTTGTGCATCACCAACAGTGATTACTGGTATATATAAACTTAAAATGGAATTTAGTTTATACAATGAGTCGTTAGCTTAAATGTGTAAACTAAGACTTGACCGTACTTACTTAGGTACTTGACGGTGTGATCAACTGCTTACTTGGATATTTATTATCATTCGGAGAACTACCTGCTAAGGTGAGTTCATAGCCCCATGTTTTACAATTATTTAAATTTTATAATGATTTACATCCTTGGGGTGAGAACATGCTTTGTTTTACAAATTGGACGCAAGTGTACATTTTATACCATGATTACGTGTTTGCCTAAGTTACCATAACCCATTATGTCCATGATCATGAACTGTTAATTGCATAGATGTGATTGGGAATTACATTGTGTGGGCGCGAATGTTATGGATAGATCTATTAGGGATTGACAATCCCCGTTCGGGTGACTAGCTATCACTGGGAACGAACGCATACCATGTCGAATCTGGGATGTTGCGGGGTTAGCACATCATTCACGGACACCTGTTGGCAAATTTATATTTGCATTCATATATGTCGAGCTTTAGTGTCATGAGCTTAGGAAAACGTAATTACTTTTTATGATGTTTGCATTTGTTGCTTAATCATACACTTGGAAATCTTGCGGTCTACAATCCGTGTTACCATAAACTATGAATTCACCAACTTTATGTTGACGTTTTAAGCATGTTTTTCAGGTCAATAAGGCACGAGGTGCGATGATACATTGGGAGTCAATAATTGAAGAGTCAACACTTAAGATTTGGGGTCTTATTACACTTTGGGGACAATTGTTATAAACCGAAATCTTTATTTATATTGTTGAACAATCTGAAGCCATGGGCTTATGTAACAAACGAGTATTTTGTTAATCCAATGTATCTTTTTCAAACGACACGTTTAGTAGTCGTTCTCAGATCTTGTGCTATTGACCCAATAATGTAACGCCCTCGGATATTCAAACATTCCGCTGCGTGCTCAGATTTGAGGGTGTTACATATATATGATTACATCTCCGGATAGCATAACTACATCGAAACACTCCCCTGGTGTTCTCATTTTCTATCACATAATCATTAACAAAATGCTAATACACACAATGCAACGAGGGCTTCAATATGCCTAAAGTTACGAATCACGAATATCGACAAAAAAAACATAAAATAGCCACGCGCACGCGCGAAACATCAATTTCTTTAGTTTATAACAATATTAAAGGTATGTTTGGTGCGTGAACTTATCAGAGCTTATCATAGCATGAGCTTATTTTTTTAGTAAAATAAGCTATCGTTAAAAATAAGTCCCGTTTGCCACAATTACGATAATGAACGATTTTATAGACAGGTCAAGGCTGGTGGGGTCTAGAGACATCTATAAATTGTTTTTAATGTAGTGTGAATGTGGAACCTAATAACGTGTTAGGTTCTTTGATCGTTTATAGCTCGAGGTTGTTTAGACCTCATCTAGGAAAAATAACAATGAACATGAAAGAATGCATAGCGGAAATAGCATAATGAACAAAGTTATTTTAACAAGGTTTTTCTTCATATTATTCACTATACGCCCCAATTCTAGATGATCAATTCTAGAACGGTTACTCTAACTAGTAACAGGATCAATGAAACATTGATCTTGAGGCTACAATACTTATTCTAGGCGTTTACAATGAACCACACACCTAGAACACACACACACCTTTACTAGTCGACTACATTTTTCTGTGCACACCTAAAACTATGTCTATGGATCTCTTTATATAATAGAGTCCATAAGACTTACAAAGGAAATCTATTTGAATTAGGAAACTTGTCAATTAGCATTAACTTCAGTCTTCTGTTTGACTAATCAGCATTAACTTCAGTCAATTAGCATTAACTTCAGTCTTCTGTTTGACTAATCAGCATTAACTTCAGTCTTCTGTTTGAATTAGGAAACTAATAAATCAGCATTAATCTTCAACATTAATGTTTGACTAATCTTTATCTTCAACATTAATCTTGATCTTGTTTCCTTCTTTAGCATATCTTGTAGAATCCTCCATCTTTTGTAGAATTCCATAATGTCAAATTTAGTCCTTTTGTTTTCTTTATTTGGTTTCTTTGTTCATCAAATCTTTAATTCTCAACAGTGAATTTTTGAAAAAAGCATTGATTTTTTCTAAATGTATCTGGTCTATCAAAATATGTTTCTAATATTATAGTTAAAAATTTATGCACCCAATTATATTTGAGTTCTGATTCCGTTCCTCCCACCACAATAGCATAAATAAAAAAAGTACATTTTTCATTAAACGGAACTACTTATTAATATTGGAAGCTTGAAATTTCTGCCACACTACTTTTATTTCAAATGAAAACAGAAACAACCAAATATAGGTGGAAGCTAGTGTGATTTTTGATATCGTTGACAATATTTTGTCACCCATTTGTATGTTAATAATTTCCATAAGAAACGTTTAAAGAAATCTATTAATTAATTTCTTGATTATATACGGAGTATAAAAATAGTTGATCAAGTTGTTTTAGTATTGTTAATCTTTAGAGGCTTTGTTAATGATTACGTTGATCAACTTTGTGTCACTTTATATTCTTTCTTGATAATTTGATTATTGTTTGGTTACACATATGTTTCTTAATAAAAAATGCTAGCTGTTATATTTATCAACTTTGTGCGGTTTTATATTTCTTTTGGCTATTTGGTTATTGTAATGGTTTATATATCTTTTACAATAAATAAAAAAATTACATCATTTCAAAGTTTTATATGAGATTAAATGTTATGAGAAAAAAAATTATACAATTAAAACGCTTGATTTTGTCACGTAGGCAAAATCGTATGACCTGATTGGTCAATAAAAAGTCAAAATTGAATCAATTTGGTCAAATTGAAAAATATTGATGGAGAAAAAAACTCATAAAAATTTAGGAAAAATTTAATCTCCTTGTGGCCTCGGAGGTTCACTTGAGCCGACTCCGGCTCACAATGTCGAATCAGTAAACAGGTAAATGAAAAGAAAAGAAAACTACTAATAATATATATAAGATTTAATGAATCTATTCTTTTCATATAATTTCGATAATCCTCTATAACCTAACTTATAAAAAAGAAAAACTAAAAATTTATATTATATTAAAATAATGTCCAAGTCTCGTGTGTGGACGTGCATTAAAACTAGTAGCATATACCACATAATCTATTTGTTCCCACTGTTTAGAAAAATCCGTTAAATTGGCGGGTCATTTAGCTAGTAAATAGAATATGGCATATTGTCAATGTCGTAATAAAAATAAAACTAAGTGGTGACAAACGTAATGAAATGAATCAATGAATCAATGCTCCAATACAAAACTCAAACAAACAAAAATTTATTCTATTCCAACTTCGATGTACCAAACACATATCTATATCTATATCAATACTATCTATAATGGAAAAATCTACAAACCGTGAAAGTAAAAAATTAAGTAATTTATTTATGGAAACTATAATCAATGTTTAATAAATGTTTGGAAACAGGGTATCTATCGATCCTGGTCGAGTCACCGGGTTTGGTTCAAAGGTTTACCACAGGGTTAACCCGATCTTCCATCGGGTCATACCGGGTTTCGAAAATATAAAAAACGGTTTAATTTGAACTGTATTTCGACAGGAAACCCTTCAACCAGTTGAACCGGCCGGGTCGAACCGGGTTTCAAAACATTTTATTTAATCCCCAAATCCTCAAACTTTTATTATTTTTCATTTATAACCCATAAGCTTTTTTATCACTACAACTATCTGCCGATATAAAATCTCGTTGCTATGCACGGGTACTCTTCTAGTATATAAAGAGCGCATGACTTCCTCTTAAACTTAAAAAACTTAAAAAGGAGTAATGTGTTATTCCAAAAGTACCTTTACTTTAAAATGGTAAAAAATAAACCCTTAAACTAAATTGTTTATAATTAATGTTTAATCCTTAAACTTTATAATTCTCCCGTTTATAGTCTACCAGTTTTTTCTGGCAATTACTACAAATTGAACACGTAAGTGTTGCAGATATTTTTGTTATTTAAAGCCATAAATCATTTAAAACTTAAGCTATGCAAATCGGAAACAAATGGTTAATAAGGTAGCATTTGACATGCGCAAATGAAGCGGTGTTTTTATTCCATTTCATCATGTGGAAAAAGTGTTATCCAAGAGAAATTAACCCATTTGAGCCAATGTTGTATAGGTTCATGATGATTAAATCATCTTAACATAGCATAAAGAGTATCATAAATACATTCATATGAACTAGGACAAGTAATTGGGACCAACATGTCTTATGCACACATGTATCAAGACTTCCTCAGTGTCAAATCCGATGGTAAGATAGTTTTTTTTAGGGGCATGCTCCTCCCATTTAGTAAGGACCTCCGGTCTAGACTTCATAATAGATCTCATCGAGAAAGTCCCCGTCTCAGTTTCTTCCACGGAAAGTTTGTAGGCAAAACGATTGGTAAACGGGGGTGGTCCGATACAATCAACATTGAATACTCTTTGGAGATTCTGAACGCACTGGTTGAGAACGAAGATTACTCCTACGTTCTCTTCTTGAAGAATCACGTGCGTTCGATTAGTTTCTAATTCAAGTGCAAAGTTGCTATTGAAGGTGAATGGAGTAACAGAAAGTGCATGATGGTTCCTGACGTGATCGTGCAGTTCCATGAAAGAATTAGAGAATTCGCATGACGAAAAAGGGCAAAAACATTCTGTTTGGGGACATGTTTCTTCGTGGGTGGCTTTCTTAGTTGGCCTCACAGTCTCGTCGCATCCAAACTTCTTATTTTTGCACTCCACTCTGATCTTCTGGACACCGCTCTTCATCTTAATGAGATCGTTCGCAATAGGAAATTGGCAGATGGCACATTTTCCTTTCAACTTCTTGTAACAAAAGGAACATATAGCGTGTCCTCTCTTACACTAAAAATATCGAAATAAAAGAATACATTGTCACATACAATATGAAATAAGAAAGCAGTATCATCAACATGTGCAAATGTCTTTAATCGATCTGTTGTTAAAAGATCACTCTTTAAGCCATGGTTTTGGTTAACATGCTGGTCGCGCGCCATACTTGTTTATAACCTAAATCTATTTACTTTAGGTCATATCATGCCTTTTTGCGCTTAAAACACAAAGTTGTTGTATTTGATGATAAAAGAACAAAGGCATAATGGTAAATCATACTTAAGTAAGGCATAATGGTAAATCTTAAGTAAACAATCTACCTGGTAGCTAGGTTTGCGCTTTTCGTTGCAGCAGATTCGACAAACTTTAAAGAAGCCTAGTTCATCCAAATCCTCATCGTCTTCAGCCCCGAGTAACGTTGGGGGTGGCCTAACCGCCTGCGACTTAGGAACCGGGATTGAGAGTAGGGTTTTTGGTAGGAGCAATCCCATCCCATAATTGAAGCTAGAGATTTCAGCCAACTCTTTGTAGAATGATAAAAAACCCTTGTTTGGTATTATTGATTGCTTTTATAGTGTTACAATGAACATACTTAGGAAAAAACATAAACCCTAATGGACCCAACCCATAAACCGGGCTTGGGCCTAATCCGTCTAATACTCCCCCGCAGTCCGAGCGACGAAATCGCTAAAGCTCGGACTGGAGCAGAGAACAAAATAAAACAAACAAACAATAAAACAATATGATTGTGTGAATTTGTGACCTTAGCACAAATCACCAACACAAATTGTGTGGATTTTGTGACATTTGCTAACAAATCACAACACAAATCACAGCATGGTTGTGTGGATTTTATGACCTAGCACAAACAACACAAATCCTATAACAAATTGACAAAAAAAATTTTTTTTAAATAAACTTTAAATTGCATAGATAAACTCTCGATCTGCTAGATACATCATCAATTCTTAGAGATGAGCAACATTTATTGTTGTTTAATGGAAACAATCAGACATAGGGTGTGATAACAAACACACATGTGTATTGGTAACAAAACAAACGTAGCACCAATAACTCCTATTCCATTCTTTTGAGCCCGCCGTGAGTTGCAAATTACGAATAATGATTTTTTTGATGACAGGGCAAAAAAGAGTTGTATCCTTTATTCTTTGACATATGTTTTATTTTATTTTATTTTTAAGCATATATTACTATTTAAGAATTGAGTATATATAAAGTATTATATATAAATATATATATATTATATATATATTTATATATATATATATTAATATTCTTAATTGTTTTTTTTGTCGAATCCAGGGTTTATTAATTCCAGAGACGAGTTTTGTTGGTGTCGAATCTAGGTGTTTTTATTCCGAGAAGACTTTTGTTGTGTCGGAAATCTAGGGTTCTTATCTCCCGAGACGATTTTGGTTGGTGTCGATTCTAGGGGTTCTTTTCCCGTGAAGATTTGGGATACTTTGGTTTATCCTTCGGATACTTTGGTTATCCGTAAACAAAAATTAGAATAAGGGATACTTTGGGTTATCCCGTTTTATTTTGGTTTATTTTTTTATTTTGCTTTCTTAATTTTCTTCTTCAGTCCGAGCTTTCGCGATTTCGCTGCTCGGACTGCGGGGGAGTATTAGAGAATAAATGTTAGTCAAAGTAATTATGTTAGTCAAAGTTATTTATGTTAGTCAAAGTAATTGGCCCAAGCTCGGTTTGTGGGCTTGTGGTCCACTAGGGTTTCTCTCTTGTAATCTCTATATATTGTGATGAATAATACAAATCAACCTACGGGGTTTTCATTGTCTAACACTCATAATCGTGTCTTATGCTAAAAGATGATAATTGTGCTTCAATTTTGTCGATTCAAGAGTTATGCATATATCCTTCGCTTCAAATTAATTTTTTATTTAGAAAGATTTGTTACCATAAAACATTTAATCGTATCCATTAACGCGACAAATTTTCCCTTCCATGTATAACTATTAGTTGGCAATTATCAATCAATCAATTAGTTGTCTCATATCATTAGTCAATAAATTAGCAAATCAATTAGTTGTCTCATTGAATTTATCCTTAGCCAATCAATGAGTTGTATCTTACTATGTATCATTGTTATCTTTTTCTTGTATCTATATATATAGGGATGATTTGAGAAATGCAATACACAGAAATTCACCCTTCTTCATTGTATCAGAGCAAAATAATCCTCTCTTAATTTCTCCACAAAAAAAAACAAGCCTCCTCTGTTCATCAGCGTCACTATTCACCGGCAAGTACTGTTCATCGTCGGGTACTGTTCATCGAAAAAAAAAGATTGTTCTTATGGCTTTCACCTATTCCCTAGCCCAATATGTGGCTCACAAGACTAATGTTGCTCAACAGTATACACCACAAAAGCATTACAGATTGCCGCATCCCGGTCAAGGTATACTCGGTCCCGCTCCGGCTATTTATGCATCCCAGCATACTACTCTACCAAGTGCGTTTAGCATTATGCCGCCGCAAGACCCGACTTGGCACATGGATACAGGTGCCTCTTCTCATTTAAATTTTAATGCAAGTAATTTAAGTACCATTTTTGATAAACGCTTATTTCCATCTGTTCACGTTGGTGATGGCAAGTCTATTCCCGTCACCAACACCGGCCATAGCATTATTCCTTCCCATCATCGCCCTCTTCATCTTCATAATGTTCTTGTAACCCCCAATATAATTAAAAATCTCATTTCTGTTCGTCAGTTCACTAGGGATAATAATTGTACCATTGAATTTGACGCCTTTGGTTTTTCTGTGAAGGATTACTTGACTCGTCATATCCTCCTTCGATGTGACAGTTCGGGCGATCTCTATCCAGTTACCAAGCCGTCAACTCTTCCTATTGCTTTTCTCTCGACAAGTGCTTCTACGTGGCATCAACGCCTCGGACATCCGGGTGATCAAGTGCTACGTTCGCTTGTCTCTAGTCGTTTTATTTCATGTAATAAAGAAAAGTCTTCACATATTTGTCACGCTTGCCAACTTGGCAAACATGTGAAGCTTCCCTTTCATAGTTCAACTTCCATTGTTAAACATTGTTTCGATATTATACATTCTGATTTATGGACATCACCCATTGTTAGCTCTAGTGGTTTCAAATATTATGTCTTATTTCTTGATCATTTCTCTCATTTTCTATGGATTTATCCTCTTCGTTCTAAATCTGACATGTTTGATAAATTTTTGCATTTTCGCAACTATGTTAAAAATCAATTTAAATGTGAAATTAAAAGCTTCCAATGTGATCATGGCGGTGAGTTCGATAATAACCGACTTCACACCCTTTTTGCTAAAAATGGCATCCAATTTAGATTCTCTTGCCCAAAAACCTCCCAACAAAATGGCAAGGCGGAGCGAATGATACGAACAATTAATAATACCATTCGTACTCTTCTCTTTCAAGCACACCTCCCCCTACCTTTTGGGTCGAAGCCCTCCATATGGCTACCTATCTCCTAAACCTTTTACCCTCTACCGCAATCCATAACGATATACCTTTCACACGCCTTTTCAACAAACCACCCGATTACTCCCACCTTCGCATCTTTGGGTGTCTATGTTACCCTCATCTCTACTCACCTCATAAACTTTCCCCACGTGCCACACCATGTATCTTTTTAGGCTATCCCGCCTATCATCGTGGTTTTCGTTGCCTTAACCTCGAGACAAACAAAATTATTCTCTCCCGACACGTCACCTTTGACGAAACACAATTCCCTTACAAATCTATGACACCGTCCTCGCCACCTTCTTACACCTTCCTCGATACTCAACCTTACCCCCTCCTCACTTCTCTTGCATCCAAACTTCCTAATTCTTCCACAAACATCCCACACCAAACGAGCAGCCCAACTGCTCCACCGATTACCAATCCAAATCAAAGTCCTACTCACACCGGCCCAAATTCACCAGGCCCAACTTTCCTCAAAATAGTCCGCTGTCACCACCCATATTCGATCCACCAAATCCACAAACCAATATCGACCCAGTTAATGAACCACCCCGCACTCATCCCATGATCACTCGGTCGCAATCAGGCATTGTCAAACCTATCGACCGCTTATCTCTACATACTTTCTTTATTTCTCCTATCCCTAAAAATCTGTCTCACGACTTAAAGGACCCAAACTGGCGTAATGCTATGTACGATGAGTATAATGCGTTGGTTAAAAATGGCACTTGGTTACTTGTACCAAGGCATGTAGGTGTTAATATGGTTCGCTCCATGTGGTTGTTTAAACATAAGTTTCATGCTGACGGGACTTTGAGCCGCTATAAGACTCGTTTAGTTGCTAATGGTAGTAGTCAGCAACTAGGTGTTAATTTTGATGAGACCTTTAGTCCGGTCGTTAAACCGACCACCATTCGCACGGTCCTTAGCCTTGTCGTGTCTCGTTAGTGGCCCATACACCAACTTGATGTTAAGAATGATTTTCTTAACGATGACTTATCTGAGACTGTGTACATGCATCAGCCTCCTGGTTTTGTTGACAATCGGTATCCTCATCATGTTTGTCTTTTACAGAGATCTTTATATGGACTGAAACAAGCACTCCGGGCTTGGTTTCAGCGGTTTGCAAGTTATGCCACACGAGCTGGATTTTATCATAGTCGATGCGATTCCACATTGTTTATCTATAGACAGGGTTCTCAGGTTGCTTACTTACTTATTTATGTGGATGACATCATTCTCACAGCTTCTTGTCCAGCTTTACTTTAGGTTCTCTAAATAATGAGTTTGACATGACAAATCTTGGGGTGATT
>BQNB010051543.1:0-40929 GCA_026074375.1 Tanacetum coccineum | reverse complement strand
AGGTGTGAATGAAGTCGTTGAAATGATACCATGCAACTTTCTTTTGATTTTTCTTGAATTAGTTGCATTTGTTGTTTTTCTGAATCTAAACACACGAAGATAAGGTATCTTTCTTTTCCATTTTAACGTGAATTATGAAGTGTGAAAATTTTTGTTGGATCTTAAGTGGTTATGATGTGATTGATGTTGTGGTTTTGAATACAATAGACGTTCACGGGATTTTACAAAATCAATAGAAAACCGTGAATGATTTGATTCAGAATCAGCGGCCAATGATTTAATTGTCTAAAAACAGATAATTTTCTGGCTAGGGTTACAGCAGATTGTTTAAATAGGCTCACCAAGCTGAAACGGGCCTAAAAATACAGATGGGCCGTAAGCTAGAACAAAAACAAGTCTAACACAAATTCTAAAAAAATGAAAAATGTTAATAACTCATAACTCATAGTAAATGAGGGTTTTGGGCTTCGAAAAATCCTTAACCAGCTAAAGGGTGGTTACAGCGTGATCCGTCTCGTTTTTCTCTTCGATTTGAGAGGTCACGGGCCTAAAACGGACTTACGGATCAAAAGTTATGGCTGTTTTACTGAAACCCTTTTCGTCACACAAGTTTTCTAGAATTTTTTTTTCTCGTTCGGTCCAATAAAAATTTTGCTCGTTCGGTCCACTCGTTCGGTTCCGCTCGTTCGGTCCGCTCGTTCGGTTCCGCTCGTTCGGTCCGCTCGTTCGATCCGCTCGTTCGATCCGCTCGTTCGATCCGCTCGTTCGATCCGCTCGTTCGAGTCCGCTTGTTCGAGTCCGCTTGTTCGAGTCCGCTCGTTCGAGTCCGCTTGTTCGGTTCTTCTCGTTCGAGTCCACTTGTTCGATCCTAAGGGTTTTCCGCTCGTTCGATCCAAACGTTTTTCGCTCGTTCGGTTGTACACGTTTTTTCACTCGTTCGATCCTAACGTGTTTCCACTCGTTCGATCGTGAAGTTTTACCACTTTTTCGTTCTTCTCTTCGTTTCCAATATCAAAATGAGCCACGGAAAAAAAAGTATGGGTGTCGAGTGATTGATCAACCCAACTGCCGAATCCAATATGCTCACAACACCAAAAAAAACCACGCTATCCACCCGAGGCTCTTGATACCAATTGTAGGTTCCGATTTAACACTTCACTTCATAACACACAAACACAAATCGAATCAAGAAAGGAGAAAGAAGAAAAGAGATAGAGTCGAAAATAGAGAGAGAGAGAAAAGAGAGTTGAGAGAGAAAAGATTTTAGAAAAAAAAGATATTTTTGATTTATGAAAAATTAGATATTTTCTAAAAAGAAAATATCTATATATATGAGATATTTTCTGAAAAGAAAATATCTAAATATATATATATATATATATATCCCTACGACGCGTGGGATATTTAACTAGGACCCGGGCTCGGGTTTTGTTTGGGATTAAACCCGAAACATATACAATATTAGATTAACTATCGAGCCCGATTCCCGATATTATCCTGTTACAACATTAACTAATTAAAGACCAAAGCTCCATCGTAGAGTGACCGAGCTTCCTTGTTCGACTCAATAAATTGAGGCTAACAATCTCCCCCGAAGTGAGGTCTTGAACACGGGAACGAGCTTCCTTTATTGACTCAATAAAATTGAGGCTAACAATTGATACCAATTGTAGGTTCCCGATTTATACTTCACTTCATAACACGAAACACGAATCAAGAAAAGAGAAGGAGAGAGAGTCGAAATTAGAGAGAGAGAGAAGAGAGAGAGTTGAGAGAGAATAAGAAAAAAATATTTTTGATATTATGAAAAATTAGATATTTTCTAAAAGAAAATATCTATATATATATGAGATATTTTCTGAAAAGAAAATATCTAAATATATATATATATATATATATATAGTCCCTAACTACTCGTGGCGTATTTTAACCTAGGACCACGGCTCGGGTTTTTTTGTTTGGAGATTAAACCCGAAACATATACAATATTAGATTAACTATCGAGCCCGATTCCCGATATTATCCTGTTACAACATTAACTAATTAAAGACCAAAGCTCCATCGTAGAGTGACCGAGCTTCCTTGTTCGACTCAATAAATTGAGGCTAACAATCTCCCCCGAAGTGAGGTCTTGAACACGGGAACGAGCTTCCTTTATTGACTCAATAAAATTGAGGCTAACAATTGATACCAATTGTAGGTTCCCGATTTATACTTCACTTCATAACACGAAACACGAATCAAGAAAAGAGAAGGAGAGAGAGTCGAAATTAGAGAGAGAGAGAAGAGAGAGAGTTGAGAGAGAATAAGAAAAAAATATTTTTGGAATAATGAAAAATTAGATATTTTCTAAAAGAAAATATCTATATATATATGAGATATTTTCTGAAAAGAAAATATCTAAATATATATATATATATCCCTACGACGCGTGGGATATTTAACTAGGACCCGGGCTCGGGTTTTGTTTGGGATTAAACCCGAAACATATACAATATTAGATTAACTATCGAGCCCGATTCCCGATATTATCCTGTTACAACATTAACTAATTAAAGACCAAAGCTCCATCGTAGAGTGACCCGAGCTTCCTTGTGTTCGATCTCACTAAAAGAGGCTAACAATCCCCCCGAAATGAGGTCTTGAACACGAGAACGAGCATACCTTTATTGACTCAATAAAATTGAGGCTAACAATTGATACCAATTGTAGGTTCCCGATTTATACTTCACTTCATAACACGAAACACGAATCAAGAAAAGAGAAGGAGAGAGAGTCGAAATTAGAGAGAGAGAGAAGAGAGAGAGTTGAGAGAGAATAAGAAAAAAATATTTTTGATATTATGAAAAATTAGATATTTTCTAAAAGAAAATATCTATATATATATGAGATATTTTCTGAAAAGAAAATATCTAAATATATATATATATATCCCTACGACGCGTGGGATATAACACTAGCGGAGGACCCCAGCTCCGGATATGTTTGGGATTTAAACCCGAAACATATACATATTAGATTAACTATCGAGCCCGATTCCCGATATTATCCTGTTACAACATTAACTAATTAAAGACCAAAAGCTGGCCTTCGAAGAGTGACCGAGCTTCCTTGTTCGACTCAATAAATTGAGGCTAACAATCTCCCCCGAAGTGAGGTCTTGAACACGGGAACGAGCTTCCTTTATTGACTCAATAAAATTGAGGCTAACAATTGTACCAAATGTAGGTTCCCCGATTTATACTTCACTTCATAACACGAAACACGAATCAAGAAAAGAGAAGGAGAGAGAGTCGAAATTAGAGAGAGAGAGAAGAGAGAGAGTTGAGAGAGAATAAGAAAAAAATATTTTTGATATTATGAAAAATTAGATATTTTCTAAAAGAAAATATCTATATATATGAGATATTTTCTGAAAAGAAAATATCTAAATATATATATATCCCTACGACACGTGGGATATTTAACTAGGACCCGGGCTCGGGTTTTGTTTGGGATTAAAAAAAAAAAAATATTTTTGGGGTGAGAGCATGCTTGTTTGCAAATGCATTTACATGGTTGATTACAAATTAGTTTACACACTCATTTACATAGCTCGCTATGAGATACATTACTTGACTTTATTTTTGGTCACAAACACATACTTTACTTTTGAAATCATTATGGATTAGCTTAAGCGGATTGAACGGATAACTACAAGTAAATTCCTGGGTGTTCTTGGAGGGGACACCTGTGAGGGGTACATATTTGTAGGAACCCGATTAACACTTCACTTCATAAATCACAACACGAAACAAGAAACTAGAGAGAGAGAGAGAATCGAAAAGAGAGAGAGATGAGAGAGAGTTGAGAGAGAATAAGAAAAAAGATATTATGAAAAATGAAAAACTAGATATTTTCTAAAAGAAAATATCTATATATATATGAGATATTTTCTGAAAAGAAAATATCTAAATATATATATATCCCTACGACGCGTGGGATATTTAACTAGGACCCGGGCTCGGGTTTTGTTTGGGATTAAACCCGAAACATATACAATATTAGATTATCTATCGAGCCCGATTCCCGATATTATCCTGTTACAACATTAACTAATTAAAGACCGAAGCTCCATCGTAGAGTGACCGAGCTTCCTTGTTCGACTCAATAAATTGAGGCTAACAATCTCCCCCGAAGTGAGGTCTTGAACACGGGAACGAGCTTCCTTTATTGACTCAATAAAATTGAGGCTAACAATTGATACCAATTGTAGGTTCCCGATTTATACTTCACTTCATAACACGAAACACGAATCAAGAAAAGAGAAGGAGAGAGAGTCGAAATTAGAGAGAGAGAGAAGAGAGAGTGTTGAGAGAGAATAAGAAAAAAATATTTTTGATATTATGAAAAATTAGATATTTTCTAAAAGAAAATATCTATATATATATATGAGATATTTTCTGAAAAGAAAATATCTAAATATATATATATATTCCAACATTTACATTTATACTTACAAAACTCTATGAACTCACCAACTTTAATGTTGACACTTTTAAGCATGTTTTTCTCAGGTGAATTAGATGCTTGGCTTACTTGATGTGCTATGGAGTCTAATATTGACAAGATTTCATTTATGGATTTCTACTTACATACAAATGATCAAATCTCGTTGGGCTATTTTCAAGCTTTTCATTGTGATGCAATTATGGGACAACTATTATTTCAATTTCAAAGAAATCAACGAGATTACTTTTCAAACGACACATTTAGAGGTCGTTCTCTTGTATCTTGTGCTATTGTATTATGAAGTAACGCCCCCTGACATATTTCCGCTGCGACACATTTTTAGGGGTGTTACATTAAACACCTTGAGATCATCAACCAAGCATAATCTCTTTTTCCCATCTTGTAAACTTTGCCATCTTGTGAACTTATGACTTTTGGACCGACATGCTCATACTGTTCTTGATGTTTGAAAGCGAGTGTAACAATCTTTCTTGATATTCTTTAACTTTAACACTTTGTCACTTCGAAAAAGACGTTTGGTATCAGAGAGACGGAAACTTCTTTGAAATTCTTTGTCTTTAATACTTCGTCACTTCGAGAAAGACGTTCTGTATCAGAGTAGCGGAAGTCTTGAAACATGTACTTGAGGCTTTCATGGTATCTTTATAACGGTCGGTCGAGTATGAGCATTCGGATATGGATCTGTGAGCCACACTGGAACCGGGAAGCCACCATGACGGCATCTTTATAAATTCATGAAAATAAACAGTTAGAGCAATAAAGGCGGGGGGTTTGAATGATGGCGTTATGTCATTCGCCCGTGTTCGGTTGGAGTAACCTATCGAATCCATTCATGGCGATGACGACCTGTGATCAGACAAATTCATTATTTAAAAGAATAATCTTGACATTGATTTCCAGCTGTAGTAATGAATCTTTCTAACCATTATTTATTAGATTCATCCGTACTCAGCATGTTCTCATAATCCAAACTCTCAAAGTGCAAAGACAGATAAGAGTGAACCAGTGAGTTAGCTGTCTAACCGATTAAATAGAAAGGTTAATAACGTTTTGAAAACTGCAGCGTGACGTATCACTTGCTAAATTGGTTTAGTGACACATCGCGAGCTTAAGCAATTCAAAATTCATTAATGTCGATTCCATAGGGCCTAGAATAGGTTTGATTCTAAAGAATCGCACCATTGTTTGCTTTCTAGTTGTCACAAGTTTGATTCATAAGAATCACACAAGTCACCTACCATGAGCTTGTTTGATGTTGGCTCAAGCAGGATTTCCATCTTCACTGTGAATACTTAAGTATCACTCGGATGTTCTGGCAAAATCACAAGGATAATGCGTAGGACTCTTAATATATATCTTGTTATTCACATTGTGTGACTTAGCAAGCATAATTTTGACAAGTGTCCTAATGAGATTTATGGATGATCTCTTTTGGCTCTAGACTCAATAGTGCACTTTGGTTTTAGTGATCGGAGGCTGGAGCAGACTGTACCAACACTAACACTTAACCCTAACCCTAAAATCATAAACTCATGCCTCTCTTGTATGTTTTCCTCTCAGTCAACAAAAAATATAACCTCTCCTCTTTGCTTGTGTGATAAGATCAATCCTCACACACGTATCTCTTTATATGAAATCTCTTAATGATCTAACCAAATCTTATAAACCCTAAAAAAAATAAGAACACGAATATCAGATTCTCGTCTTTCTTATTCTTATAGATCGACACCTGATATACCCACGAACGAAATAATCATAAAGAACACAAGACATACAAGTAGGTTTTATTTTGTTATTTTTTTTCCAATTGAACCGAAATAAAAAAAGGGTTTTGAACACTTTTGTTCTTAATCTTTCTTTGTTATTTCGAAAATTAAAGAATGAAGCTTAAGTCTTCAAAAATTGATCTATGATGAGTTAGGTGTGAGAAGATCTATGTAGATCTTTAAATCTTGAAAGAGAATTGAAACCCAAAACTGAAATAAAGGGTAACTAAACGAAGGGTAAATAAACGATGTAACTGCTTATCGTTTAAACCCAAAACGAAAGGGTTTCATAAATCTCATTTCATAAATCTCATTTCAATATAACAGTTTATCGTTTAAAGGGTTTAAACCCTTTATGTAGATCTTTAAACCCAAAACGATAGATCTTCTCAAGATTTAAAGATCTACATAGATTAAACCCTTTATGTAGATCTAAAATAAGCAGTTTAGACCTGATAAGCAGTTTAGACTGCTTAAACCCAAAACGATAGATTAAACCCTTTATGTAGATCTACATAGATTAAACCCTTTACATAGATCTAAAATATAACGGTGCTTATTTTAAATCTGCTTAAACCCAAAACGATAGATCTTCTCAAGATTTAAAGATCTGCAAGAGAATCGTTTAAACCCTTTATGTAGATCTTTAAACCCAAAACGATAAATAAAAACTGCTTATCGTTTATTTCGAAACCCAAAACTGTGATCGTTTATTTATCGTTGCCTTTATTTCGTTTATCAGGTCTAAACTGAAACCCAAAACTGAGATCGAAACTGTTATATTGAAATGAGATTTATGAAATGAGAAACTGTTATCGAAACTGTTTATTTTTTTATTTTTTATTTTTATTTTATTTTATTTTGAATCTGATATAAAGAAGATCTAGATGTTGTGATGTTTGAGATGGGTTTCTTGTTAGTGAAACAAAATCTATTTTAAAGTTGGATCTGTGATGATGGAGTCAGTGTTCTTTCTTGTTCTAGATCCTTAAAGCTCTTACAGTTAGTTTAGCACAAGAAAAAAAATATCTGAGATCTTAGTAATTTTTTCTTTTCGTTTTAGTTTCTTGTTTTTAGATCTGATAACCTCCTTCTCTATCTCTTCTTTTCTGTTTGGATATGTGTTAAATGAGGTATAGTTCGCCTTTGTATTTTGTATAATTCGCCTTGAATTCTAGGTATTAATCGCCCTCTCAGATATGTATAATTTGCCTTTGTAAATTGTATAATTCGCCTGTTTAGTTTGATGTATAACTCGTCTCACAGGTTTGGTTTGTATAACTCGCCTGTATATTTTGATGTATAGATTGATGTATAATTCGCCTGTACAGGTTTGGTTACAAAAACGCGTCTTTAACTTTTTGACCAAAAAGTCAAACTTGTTTAAAATCAGTTACAATTCAGTTCAAAATCTGTTAGATCTAAAAAAAATAACCGTTTTTTTTATTAAAGAAAAAAAATAAGCTGATCTCAAACAGATAGCACCGTTATAAGCACGAAAATAAGCAGATTTAAAATAAGCAGTTTAGACCTTATAAGTAGTTTTTATGCAGATAAGCATTGAAAACAGATCTGAAGCAGCTTTGAACAAAAACAGACCAGAGAAGCAGATAAGCAGTTTTAATCACGATGTAACTGAATAAGCTAACTGAATAAATCTGAACTGATTAAGCACTCGGATTAAGCAATTAAACGACTGAATTAGCTCAAAACTTAACTGAATAAGCTAAATGAGCAAACTGAATAAGCACAAAAAGCAGTCGAAATAAGCAATAAGCAGTCAGAATCAGCAGTAAGCAAACTGAAAAAGCAATTTGAATCAGAATAAGCTCGAAATAAGCAGAATTAAGCAAATCCTTGATCTCCAACACAATCAAACACTAAAAATAAGCACTAATCTGCAATCATTGGCTCTTGATACCACATATTAAGCATATAGATCTTGATTGATGACTAGTGTGTGTAAATGAAGGTGTAATTAGTGTGTGTGTTTAGAGAGAGAAATAAGTAACTTGACTTTTGATTAAATCGAAATTGTTACACTTAACCTTGGCATAAATACTATTTATACCCCTTGGTTAACTATCCTTATTGAACTTTCCTAACTTAACACTTCTAGTCCCTGTACTTATTAAAGTACTTACAAGTAGGTCATTTCTTTATTTCTAACAGACTTAATTTTGCAAAATACTCCTAAAGGTTTAACCACATAACAATTAAGGCACACGAAAGTTAAACTTAATTATCTTTCCTTAACAATTGATATTCAGATAGTGTTTATAAAAAAAACCTTTTTCCCTTTAAGCACATTTTCATTATGAAGAAGATAATTGACATTTTCTCCCCCTCAAACAATGACCCGTTTTCTATTTAAAGAGTTGTAGTCATTGTTTGAGACGTCGAATGTCATTGAAAAAAGCATTTTCTGATGAAGCAATGTTATATCATTGAAAAACAAACACCAAAATAAGATTTCTCTTATTTTATAACATAGACGTACTGACACGTACACTTATGAAATATAGGAAGCACGGGTTGTGTTGCAAAGTAAACACAAGCCTTTGCATGGTCATTATGTAGGACATGTCCGAGAATAAATTCCCATTATGAGGTCAAGTTTTCTTTTTGAAATACTTGCCTTTAAGATGATGATCGGGTTGCTATCTGAAATAATAGCAAGTCATTTGGCATGTTTTGAAAACATTTGAAACTTCTGCTCGAACTTCATTTACAGCCTCGTATCATTATTGAATGACATTTCTAAGACCGTAAATGTTATCGATTTTCAGAAGACATGCCATTATTATTTCTTTTTATATTTTCACATTTTTTAATTTTTTCTTTGATTTTATGAATTTTATATTTTTGTATTTTGTTTTTATAAAAATTTCTACAAAATGAAAAAATCTTTTTGGTTTTTAAGTATATATACATATTATACAGGATATTTGAATAGGTACCACCACTATTCATCATGTTCATCTGCCAAGTGTTTCAGAGTCTCCGGCGTAAAACTTTGCATTCCCAGCTTGTTGATAAGAAATTCAATTCTTTCTTTTGCAAGGGTTTTAGTGAAGATATCGGCCAGCTAATACTTCGTATTGACAAAATAAAGTTCTATCACCCCATTCTCAACATGCTCCTTGATAAAGTGAAACCTGATGTCTATATGGATCGACCTAGAATGTTGAACGTTGTTGCAGCATAAGGCAATAGCGCTTTTGTTATCATAGTACATTGGAATTTTATTGAATCCAATGCCATAGTTGGTAAGCTGTAATCTCATCCAAAGGATTTGAGCACAACAGCCAGACATAGCAATATATTCAGCTTCCGTACTGGATATCACAGCGCTTTTCTGCCTTTTTGATGACCAGCTAACAAGTCTATCTCCCAAGAACTGCATACTACCAGATGTGCTACGGCGTGTATCTTGACAACCAGCATGATCCGCATCTGCAAATGCTGTTAGAGCAATCAAAGAATCCTTCGAATACCATAGTCCCTGATTGACGGTTCCTCTTAGATACTGAAAGATCCTTTTGACCGCATGTAAGTGCTTTTTGGTAGGTCATGCCTGATACCAGGCACACATGAATATAGCAAATTGTAGGTCAGGTCTACTGGCTGTAAGATAAAGGAGGGTGCCAATCATGCCACGATAGTGTGACGGATCAACAACTTTTCCTTCTTTATCCTCATCCAGTTTGGATTTCTCCACCATGGGAGTATCCACTGGGTCACAAGAGTCAAAACCGTATTTCTTTAAAGATTCAAGGGCATATTTTGACTGGTTAATAAAGATGCCTCTGGGACTTTGAGAAATCTGTAGTCCTAAGAAAAATTGAATTATTGCCCCATCATTGACATCTTAAATTTTAAACACATGATTTTAGCAAATAGGTCACAAAGTTCAGGTGTAGATGCAACAAAGATAATATCATCGACATATATTTGTACCAGAAGTAATTCCTTGCCTTGCCTACAGATGAACAGAGTAGGATCCACTGAGCCTTTGGAGAAGTCTTGGGATATCAGGAATGAAGACAACATGTCATACCACGCGCGTGGAGCTTGTTTCAACCCATAAAGAGCTTTCTTTAGCTTGTACACGTGATTGGGGTTATCTGGATCCACAAACCCGTCCGGCTGGCTAACATAAACCTCTTCCCGCAGATTACCATTCAGAAACGCAGTCTTCACATCCATTTGGTAGACGACCATGTTCATGTGAGCGGCAAACGCGAGAAAAATCCTTATAGCCTCTAATCTTGCAACCGAAGCAAAAGACTCTTCAAAATCAATTCCCTCTTCTTGACGGTAACCACGAGCCACTAACCGAGCTTTGTTCTTTAGAATACCTCCCAGTTCGTCTAGCTTCACTTTGTAGATCCACTTCAAAGTAATAACCATAACTTTATCTGGTCGGGGTACGAGCTCCCATACTCCAAGGCGTTCGAACTCATTGAGTTCTTCTTGCATTGCTTCGATCCAGCAGGATTGAGTCAAAGCATCTTTATACGTCTTGGGTTCAACAACAGTGAGAAAAGCATCGTAGTAACAGAAAAGAGCTTGCTCATGTAATTGCAGCCTTGTGGAAACTGGTCTAGCGAGTTCACCGATTATATTTTCAGTGGTGAATCCATATCCATTTGTTATTTGTGATTCAGAAATTTTAGTGAACGGGATCACATGTTTATAAAATAATAATCTGATGATAAAGATTGATCAGAATGAACTTCTGGAATTGGGATACCAAAGTACGGATCATTACCCATATGTGCAACTTCAATATCATGATTGTCTTTTTCAACATCGTTAGGAATGATGGGAGGTTGAGTTTCGGGTGTTGCTTGAGAGTTACTTGGTGATGTTGCATCTTGGTCAACATTTATTGAAGAAGGTGAACCGGTTGATACAGCAAGAACTGGAGCTACTACTTCATGAATTGGAGCAACGACTTTAGGGGCTGGGTAATCAACACTGGTGGGAGGAGTGAGGTAATATCTCAAACAGCGGTTTGAAACTAAAAGATCCCACTCACTTCTCAAGAGGTGGTCATAACGATGTTGAAGGAGGAAGGTTGGCACAATTCCTGACGATGATGCATGGAAGTAATCTCATGAAGTGCTGGTTCTAAACTGTTTTGTTCAGAAGCTGTCACAGTCAGCTCATCAAAATCTATATGAATTGTTTCAATGATTCGTCTGGTACGTCGGTTGTCAATTTCAAAAGCTATTCTTTGTGGTGCAAATAGCCAAAAAAATACAATATCAGCTTACAGTTTAACTTACCCAGTTCCTCACTGATTATCGTCGGATAGCAGAGTGCACCAAATACATGGAAAAATCATAAGTCGGGAAGTTTGTCATGTAAAATTTCATATGATGTTTTACCGTGATGAAGATGTATGATGGAACGATTTTGGATGTAACATGCGGTAGCAACTGCTTTTGCCCATAAGAATAACGGAGCTTTTTCATAAATCAATATTGTGCGGGCAGCTTCAGTAAGTGCACGATTACGTCTTTCAACGACACCATTTTGCTGTAGAGAGCGAGCAACAGATGTTTCATGAGAGATGTTAACCTTCTCATAATATTCACGCAAGGTTTGATTAACAAATTTAGTTCCATTATCTGTTTTGATTCTTCGGACAGGCACTTTAAGCCGCACTTGGATCATCTTGAGAAACATAATTATGAAATCCGGAGCTTCATTTTTTGACCTTAAGCACTTAACCCATGTAAATCGAGAGTAATCATTGACAATGACGAGGATGTACTTCTTTCCATTAACACTTGCGACAGGCAGTGGTCTACAAAGATCCATGTGTAAAAGATAGAGTTTTTCTTGGTTGGTATCTTCAGATTTAGATTTGTAGGGTTTCTTCTTGCTTTTGCCCATTGTACATGCAGAACACAGGTGGTCCTTTTCAAACTTTAGCTTAGGAAGACCTCAAACAAGACGATGTCACTAAATGGTTGAATATTGCCCAAATTCAGATGAGACAGACGTTTGTGCCATAGCCAGGACTTAGTCTTTGAGGCCTTTGACAAGAGACATATAGGAGAGGACGCCATCATATCTCCAAGAGACAGAGTATACAGATTGTTTCCTCGAGATCCTGTCAATAGATCGACACCTTCTAGATTACGAATGAAGCAGGTGTGTTGACGAAAAGCAACTTCAAGGTTCGAATCACAGAATTGCCCAACTGAGAATAAGTTGTGTCCAAGTCCTTCTACGTAGTAAACCCTTGATATCGTAACATTCCCAATCTGATAATCACCATATCCTAATATCTTTGCCACGTGATCATTTCCGAATTTGACTGTCCCCAAAAATTTATTGATGAAATTGGTGAGCTGAGAGCGATCTCCGGTCATATGCTTGGAGCAGCCGGAGTCTAAATACCAGAGAACAATTTGGATGACCTGCATTCATCAAGAGAGGAAGATGGAACATCAGAAACTATGGATCCCCAAGATTGACTGGGTTCCTTTTTGTTAGCAGGTACAGATTTAAGAACCTTAGATTTGCTAACAGGAACATTAGTTTTAAATTTTCTAGGTTTCCTTGAGTAAACCAATGTTACGACAGGCTTAGGTGTTTCATTTTCTAGAGCAGTTGGTTTCCTAAGGGGCACTTCAGTAGTTGTGGTAATCCTAGTTAAAGGGCACGCATTTCCTACTATGGTGAAGGTCCGACCGGTAGGTCTCCAGATATATCCAATATTTGTAAACACCTTTCCTGTTGGTTTCCAAACTTTTTTCTTAGAACTTTTCTTAACAGATTTAGATTTTACACGAGCATTCACATTATTGATAAAATCAAGAACACACAAATCATGATTATCAGAAAGCATGCAACCATTACACTTAACACATTTAAGTTCAGAATTCGCATTAAGCTTGGAATGCTGCACATTAGCAGTTCCTTTGGGTGCAACAACACAGTCTTTATTTTTCAAACTAGATTTAACTTTCCTAGAGTAGGCTTCTACTTTATTCTTCTGAGTACTACTTGATGTTTGCTGAATCTTATCTTTCTTTGTATTGCCTGAAGGCTGTGATCCGCTAGCACTAGTAGACGGTTTTACTCCTGTAGAAGACAACATAGGTTTGTTAGAAACTAGGTTTGATGTAGAGGCTGTTTTTTGTGATTGTGTGTCCTGAGGATGTGATGGGCTCAGTGAATCTAACTCTTTTATCCTTGTTCTTTGGGGTCACAGCCACTAATTTTCCATTGGTATTGTTGATACTAGGGCAAGTTTTACTGATGTTTGTAAGTAACTCCTGAATTAGTTTAGTATACCTACACGCAGATTCTAAGGTGTGATCTAGAGGATAATTAGCTTTAATATGATCATCTAGATCCTTAAGAACTGCAGTTTCTTCCTGAGTGTGCTTAATATAGGCATAGTGAGCTGTCATTTTATTCAACAATTTTGGGATTATTGGTTCCACATCAATCTTAAGCATCTTTGGATCACTAGGGTGTTTAAGCCAAGGTTAAACATGACATAAATGTAATTGAAACAATAAACATCGAATTGGAACATAACGTGGCTAAGTTACTCAAGGAAAATGAGACTTTGAAAAGGCATTACAAAGAAATGTTTGATTCTATCAAGACAACGAGAGCTAAGAAAAATAGAACACACAACTTCTTGATGGCAATTTAATGATGAATTCAAAGCTCAACTTCAGGAAAAAGGGTTGCAATTGCCAGCATTATAAAATGAGTTAAGGAAACTAACAGGAATGTGTGAATACTCTAAGTTTGCAAAACCATCAAATTTGGTGGATAACCAGTTTTTACAAACCACATAGAAACCAGTTCGTTGTTAGACAACTGACTGCGTTTAAATCTGAACGACCCAAAATTTCAAAAGAACGGTTTGCCTCCCAAGTTGATGTGAGTAACGATTTGTCAAAACCAGTCACTACAATTATCTTTTTTTTGTTTTTTTAAATAAAAAAAAAACAATTTCCTAAGAGAAAAGAATTTGGTCAAAACCTCATTAAATGATTGCACTAGCTCATCTAGGTATAGTCAAACGACATTGTTCATTAATCACTAGCCTAGAGGAGGCTAAGAAAAAAGGCACACGTACACTCTAGGAACTCTAGAAATTTTTCTGACTTTCAAACATTTTGTTTGCTCGACATGTCTTAAAATGTGTCTTTATGTCAAAATCATGATTTGTGTATTAAAATTCCTAAAGAGTCAACTCCCGTGCTAAGGTTCCATCCAATAAGACAATAACAAGAAACAAACCCATAGAGCAAACAAGGTTTACAAAGAAACCAGAAAGACAGATCCCAAAAGGACATAAGTTTTCAATCAAAAACACTTTCGTTGTGCATAAGAAAACAATGACTCCTAGATCTTGTCTTAAGTGGAAACCGACGGGTAGAGTTTTCAAAAATGTGGTTCTTAGATGGGTTCCAACTGGAAAGACATTCGCCTCTAGCACAACAAAGGTTGATAGTAACCCCTCAATGGTTAATTGCAGATATCACTAACCAATGTGAAAGCGAACAAGCTCTTGATGTCAGTGCAGGTACTCTCTTAAGTACAGGGTTACATTCGTTCAATCCTATAATGGGAAGACTAGAGTTGGTTGCGGAAAAGACAGATATCTCAGAAAACAGGGCTTCAAGGAATTTTGATCTGATGATCATCAAATGGCGTCTGCTGAAAATAACACTTCAGGCCCCGTTCCTCAATGTTTAAATGACGTCTGTTCACATCAGTTCAGGCCTCGTTCTTCATCAAATGACTTCTTATTTTTTTTTTTTTTTTTTTTTTTTTTTTTTTTTTTTTTTTTTTTTTTTTTTTTTTTTTTTTTTTTTGATTCTATAACCGTTCAGAACTCGGAATTCAAGACCACAGCAATGAACAGTCAAGTTCAAAAGCTGGTCCAAAAGTTGTTCCTCTAGCAGTCAAGACAGCTACATCACGACAAGAGTTGGAATTACTATTCACCATATCATATAGCAATAACTTGAGGACAACAGGTAAATAAATACAAAATAAAAAAAACAGAAAATTTCCAAAAAGATTCTTCTCGACATGTCTCTTGGAATCGATAACATTTACGTGCTTAGAAATGTCGATTAACATTGACACGGGTGTGTAAATGAAGTTCGAGCGAGAGTTGCAAATAGTTTCAAAACATGTCATTTCTAATTTTCTAAATGGCTTATGTGCAAATGTCAGTACATAACCCGGAATTCAAATAAAGGAAGGTTTATAACTTATCCTCACAACGAGAAAATTAATGTTTCTCGGTCTTGAGCTGTTCTTACAAGACATTCAATGTTTTAGGCTCAAGGAAAAGGATAGTGTACGTTTCAGTGCGCTTACCTCTTACCGTTAGAGAGGAAGTCCTCTAACATCTGGTTTTTCAAAAAGTTGAACACAATTTTTCAAGAATTTCTCGATGACAATTCATAATCTTTCAAAATTGTGTGTTCAACACTCCATCCCTCACAATGTTTTCAAAAGACAACAATTTCTCAATTGGTCCTATTTTTGAGGGGGAGTTTTTCGAAAAACAAAGTTTTAATGTTTTTGGATACATCCACTAGATCAACTCTTGTTGTACTCTCAAAACATATCAAAATGTTCTAAACCATTCTTGCTGATAATATTTTCTCACCACGAATTATGAGACATATTTTAATCACAAGGTATTTCAAAAACTAAGAGTTTTATTATTTTTAAATAAGGGTGAAAATGTTAATTAAAATATGATCTAATCGACTCATGTTGCCTGACACAGTAAGATAAAGGTTTTATGGTTTGATATTATACCCAACAAGAATCTTAATTTCACAACGTTTCTTTATTTTTTTTTTTTTTTTTATTTTTTTTATGAAGTCATAAGGTGGTTAGGTTAGGAATCATCCTATGATCAACCAAACCGGAGGGTTCTACCCACAGAGATAATCAATGTTAGAACTAGCAGTCCTTTGGTATGATTGGAGATGGAATGTAGTATGGGGATATGCGACTAAGATTGAGCTAACATTGGAACAATCACAACAAGGTGTTAGTAATGACGTCCTGGTAAGCATTGAAGGCGTTGAAGAATGAAAAAGAAATGTATGGATAAAGGGTCTAACGAAAAAGAAGCCACTCCCCAACAACTTCAGGCAGAAACCGATCAATACTAGAATCTATCAGATTCACAAGATGATTGCTGGTATTAAAGATAGACATCATGTACCCAGTGATGCAATGCACAACCCTTCCCAAGCATCGGTTTCTCTCAAACAGATACTTTTCTCATTTGATCCGGAGATTCACACGTTATTATTGGACATCCTCTCGAGATCGTTGATATTGATCAGGTGGCAATTTGCTTCCAGCCTTCCGAGTACTAAACCAAAATGCAACTATCGTGTCTAGAAGCCAAGCGATCAACAGAATCTCGTTAGGACACATTCCATTTCAAAACACTTGTTGAAAAAAACATCATCTAGGTTCACAAGCTGGTTATCAAGAGTCCTACGCCCAAATCCTTGTGATATTTGCCAGAAACATCAGAGTGAGAATTAGTAGTCACAATGAAGATTGGAAATCCTGCTTGAAGGTCTAGCAATCAAAACAAGCTCTTGGTAGGTGACTTGTCAGATTCTTTATGAATCTAACTTGTGACAACTGGATATCCGTTTTGGGTCCAGTATGAATTGACGGTTGATGAATTTTGATAAAAGATTAAAACTCCCGATGTGTTACAAAAAAACGCTTTTACAAGTAATACGTCAATTGATTTTCAAATCATTTTTCTCGTTTATCACTAACGTAAATCTGCAGGTCAAACGGTGGTGACGGCAACCTCAATCACTTACAAATGCTTCAATATACAAGACAAACTATCTAGAATAGAATCTTAAGTTGTTAAAGACAAAGACTTCCGCTTAACTTGATTTAAAGCTTTCAAGATAATGCTAAAGTCTGAGCATGTTGGTCGAAGGACACAAGATCGCAAGAGGGCTTAGGACGATTAAAGACAATGACAAAGGCTCAATGTTAGAATCACAAAGCATGAAGGTAACAAATCCTACAACTATTAACAAAAATGAAAGACATGAGAAACACATGAGCTAAGGACCAAAAGCAATCTCATTGATCTCATGAAGGAGTGTCATTAATGAACTCACTTCGGGGGAGATTGTTAGCCTTAAAATATTGAGCCAAACTGGAAGTTCGTTCATTACGTGTACGAGTCTCGGTCATTTAATTAGTTAATGTTGTAATAGTATAATATCGGGAATCGGGCTCGATAGTTAATCTAATATTGTATATGTTTCGGGTTTAATCCCAAGCAAAACCTGAGCCCGGGTCTTAGTTAAATATCCCGCGTGTCATTTAACGCGACGGGGTATATAAACTCTTTTCTATTTAGAAAAGGGTAAGTTGTTCAAAATATCTAAGAAATATCTTTTCACTTTTCTCTCTAACCTCTCTCTAGTTTCTCTCTCTAAAACAACTCATCTCTTTATCTCTTTTCTTATTTCGTGATCGATTGTATGTTATGAAGTGTTAACGGGTTCCTACAGGATACACAATTATGTGACTAATATCCGATGATGAAGATTGATCAGAAGGAACTTCTGGAATTGGGATACCAAAGTACGGATCATTATCCATATGTGCAACTTCAATCTCATGATAGTCTTCTTCAACATCGTTAGGAATAGAGGGAGGTTGAGTTTCGAGTGTTGTTTAAGAGTTACTTGGTGATGGTGCATCTTGGTCAACATTTGTTGAAGAAGGTAAACCGGTTAATACAGCAGGAACTAGAGCTTCTACTTCATGAATTGGAGCAACAACTTTAGGGGCTAGGTAATCAACACAGGGTGGAGGAGTGAGTAATTCATCAAACAACGGTTGAAACAAAAGATCCCAATCAATTTTTAAAGATGGTACAAACGGTGTTGAAGGAGGAGGGTGGCACGAGTCCTAAACTGATTGTTGCAGGAGTCATTTCATAAAGTGCGGGTCCTGAACTGCTGTGTTCAGAAGCCTTCACAGTCAGCTATCATAAAATCTACATGAATTGTCTTAATGATTCGTCTGGTACGTCGGTTGTAAATTTGAAATGCTTTCTTTGTGGGTGCATAGCCAATGAAAATACCAATATCAGCTTTTGGTTGTAAGTTACCCAAGTTCTCACTATTATTTATCAGATAGCAGAGTGCACCAAATACATGGAAAAATAATAAGTCGGGAGGTTGTCAAGTAAAAGCTCATATGGTGTTTTGCCGTAACGATGACGTACGATGGAACGATTTTGGGTGTAACATGCGGTAGCAACCGCTTCTACCCATAAAAATAACGAAGCTTTTGCATAAATCAACATTGTGCGGGCAGCTTTAATTAGCGTACGATTCCGTCTTTCAATGACACATTTTGCTTTGGAGAGCGAGCAACATATGTTTCATGAGAAATACCAACTTTCTCATAATATTCACACAAAGTTTGATTAACAAATTCAGTTCCATTATCTGTTCTGATGCATTGGACAGGTACTTTAAGCCGCACTTGGATCATCTTAAGAAACTTGATTATGAAATCTGGAGCTTCATCTTTTGACCTTAAGCACTGAACCCATGTAAATCGAGAGTAATCATCAACAATGACGATGATGTACTTCTTTCCATTAATACTTGTGACACGCATTGGTCCACAAAGATCCATGTGCAAAAGATAGAGTTTTTCTTGGTTGGTGTCTTCAGATTATGATTATAGGGGTTTCTTCTTGCTTTTTCCCCATTGCACTGCAGAACATAGATGGTCCTTTTCAAATTTTTAGCTTAGGGAAACTCGAGCAAGGCCGTGTCTAAGCTAAATGTTGATTGCACAAAGTTTAGATGAGACAGACAATCAGTGCATAGCAGGACTTAAGTCACTTTTGAGGCTTTTGACAAGAGGACATATAGGAGAGATGTCTTCTTATCCTCTAAAGAGACAGGAGTATACAATTTGTTGTCTATCTTCCTTTTTTTTTTTTTTTGTTTTTTTTTCCCCTCCCCTCATTTTTTTTCTGTCCCTTTGAGATCCGTTTAATAGATCAACACCTTCTAAATTGCGAATGAAGCAAGTGTGTTAACGAAAAGCAACCTTCTAGGTTCGAATCATAAATTGCCCACAGAGAATTAGTTGTGTCCAAGTCTTCACATAGGTCACCCTTAGATCGTAACATTCCCAATCTGATAATCACCATATCCTAATATCTTTGCCACGTGATCATTTCTGAATTTGACTGTACCCAAAAATTTATTGACGAAATTGGTGAGTTGAGAGCGATCTTCGATCATATGCTTGGAGCAGCCAGAGTCTAAATACCAGAGAACAATTTGGACGACATGTAGTCATCAAGAGAGGAAGATGGAACATCATTAACTAGGGATCCTAAGATTGACAGGGTTCATTTTTGTTAGCAGATACAGAATTTAAGACCTTAGATTTACTAATCAAGAAATTACGTTTATAGATTTCATAGGTTTCCTTAAGTAAACCAATGTTACAACAGGCTTAGGTGTTTCATTTTCTAGAGCAGTTGGTTTCCTAAGAGGTACTTCAGTAGTTGTGGTAATCCTAGTTAAAGGGCATGCATTTTCTACTATAGTGAAGGTCCGACCAGTAGGTCTCCAGATGTATCCAATATTTGTAAACACCTTTCCTGTTGGTTTCCAAACTTTTCTCTTTGAACTTTGCTTAACAGATTTAGATTTATTACGAGCATTCACATTATTGATAAAATCAAGAACACACAAATCATGATTATCAGAAAGCATGCAACCATTAAACTTAACACATTTTAAGTTCAGGATATTCGCATTAGCTTGGAATGCTGCATATGAGCAGTTCCTTTAGGTTTAACAACACAGTCTTTATTTTTCAAACTAGATTCAACTTTCCTAGGGTGGGCTTCTACTTTATTCTTTTGAGTACTACTTGGTGTTTGCCGAATCTTATCTTTCTTTGTATTGCCTGAAGGCTGTGATCCGCTAGCACTAGTAGACGGTTTTACTCCTGTAGAAGACAACATAGGTTTGTTAGAAACTAGGTTTGATGTAGAGGCTGTTTTTGTGATTATGTTTCTAAGGATGGTGATGTGCTTTAGTGATTCTTAACTTTTTGTCCTTGTTCTTTGGGGTCACAGCCACTAATTTTCCATCAGTATTGTTGACACTCGGGCAGGTTTTACTGATGTGTGTAAGCAACTCCTGAATTAGTTTAGCATACCTACAGGCAGATTCTAAGGAATGATCTAGTGGATATTTTGATTTAACATGTTCAACTAGATCCCTAAGAACTGTAGCTTCTTCTTGAGTGTGCTTAATATAGGCAGAGTGAGCTGTCTTTTTATTCAACAATTTAGGGGTTATTGGTTCCACATCAATCTTAAGCATCTCTGGATCAATAGTGTGTTTTGTAACAACATTATCAACTAGAGCTTTTCCTTTAAGTTTCCTTAAGTCATCCTTGAGAGCTGTAATTTCCAAAACTTTTTCCTGAAGACTAGCATTTAAATCAGAGATTTCTACAGACTTTAGATTGACTTGATTAATTAAATCATCACATTGTTCTTTTGATCGAATACGTGCTGGTTTAATCGAGTCATAAAGTTGCTTATAAGTCTGTTTCAAATGCTCATTCTCAGCAATAAGCTTCGACACCCTATGATCCAATTCAATATTTATTGTTTCAATCTCCTCTAAGTCCTTTTTAATCTTATCCTCATTCATTTTTCCACTTAGAGATTTAATTCTCTCTTTCAACTTCTTTATGATCGTGTCTTTCTCTTGGGACTGAGCTTTCAATTCATTTAATTCAAAATATTGATCAAAACTTGGAGCACTTTGATTTGAAACAGAATTGTCCCTTTGAAAAATTTCATGATTAAGTTGAGTATCAACTTCTAAAGAGATGCAATGTTTTTCAAGAGTGGTAAAACTTTTGAACAGTTTATCATAAATCTCCTTTTTAACGAAATCCTTTTTGTTGAGAAGCTCAGTCTCAAGTTTTAGACACTTTTCATATTCATGCACGTTCACAGAGACAGTATCATTAAAAATAATTGATATTTGTTCCACAATATCTTTTGTTAATGACTTGTTCAAGAGTCGTTCGTTTTGTTCAAACTTGATTCATTTTACTTCAATTGTTTTGGACTCTACACGATGTTGTTCCCACCGCCTGTTCCATTTGATGAATACATTTTCATTTTGGACTTCAAAAAGTTCATCAATCAAATATTGATCGAATGTGTTGAACAAGTCCTTTAGAGCTTTTACAAATGGAATTATTTCATCCCTAAAACAAGCTTTTGTATATTCAAACTCCTACGAGCCCTCAGTGATGGTTGTGGCCATGGTTCTTTCTTTGAAAACCACGTCAAAACCAGCAAGATGGTGTTTAAGTTTCTTCAAACTCGTATTAACCATGCTGACTTTAGGAAGTTATTTTGGAACCTTAACTTTGGTGGGTCTACTAGAAAGAGTGGGATTTGGAGAATTTACAGAACTCTGAGACCAAAAGGCTTATTCAGCAGATAATTCAGTTTGTGGAACAAATCATGTTTCAGAATATTGAGAAAGTTGGTTAAGAACAGCATAATCGACTGGTGTAGTATTGACTTTCTTTTCTAACATCATAGGATCCTTTTATTTTAAAAGCATTTTGAACGACTCTCTTCAGCAAGCATTAGGGTCTCTTCGGAGTCAGGAATCACAATAGTACTTGTATTCTTAATGACATTACCATCATAAAGCTTTGGTTCCAACTGCTGAGCTTTCTTTAGATAGAAAGGATTTTGAAAACCTAGAGCTTGTTTAGTGGTATGATCATAGAAAAACTGAGGTTTCGTCAACATGTGAACAATTTGTGCAGATTGATCTCTTTTAAAAATAATATTATCTAGTTGTTTGATCTTCTTTTCTAACGCAATCTCTCTATCGATGTTCCTAGATTCTTCTTTCTTAAAATTATTTTTCAGAAGAGTAACTGTTTTTATTAAGAGTTAAGTACATTTTTGGTCCTTGTGGTTTGGTGCGTTTTTCACTTTTGGTCCAAAATTCAAAAAAGTTTTGGTTTTGGTCCAAAAACATAGTTTCGTTTCACTTTTAGTCCAATCCCGTGAATTTGGACTACGTTCCTTATATCTTTCAAGCTCAGCAGTTAAAGTATCATTGACACTTTTATTGTCCAGATTTATCTTGGTACAATTAACTACTTGGGTTTTTAGTTGTTCAATCACAGATAATATCAGTGCATCTTGTTGTGTAGAGGAGTTAGAATTCTGAACAGCTGCCTATTGGGTGATTCAATCACATACTGAGAATAAGGAATGATATTGCTATCACTGGTTATTTCAGTCTCTGAATGGTTCACAACATTCGATTGTTCAGAAGACGTCATTGCCTGCACAACTTGATTAATCATATTATTATTTACATTATCATGATTGTGTACCTCAACGAGAGCATCTAAACCATAATGAGATAAATTCGCCATGAGAGCAACTTTGGCAGTGTTAAGTTCATCACAATTAGAGTCATATGCATCTAAATCTTCGGGCTTGAATAAGCGCATGTGTGGGTTAATGGACAGTCAGTTGTGGTTGACCTTCTGTGAATTCCTGGATCTGCCAAAAATGCTAGTTCCTCCTCATGTAGAATTTGACCATTTGCTTGAGCTTATACCAACAACACTTTATCCTTAAACCACGAATCATCCCATTTCCTCTTAGGTTTAGTGCACTGTTTAGACATGTGTCCTTCCCCTTTGCAGTTGTAACAAATAACAGTCCTTTGTTTCCCAGAATTGCTTCCACTTGCTCCTGGAGTGTAGGTCCTTGTAGTTATGCAGCAAAAGAAGTGTGTCTCCCCTGAATTGGTTGTAAGGTCACTCTCCTATCATTAATGGTAGCTTGTTTCCAAGGGTTTAACGAATTCCTCAGCTAGTTATTAGTAGTAGGATCGGTACTCGTGACCCCCCCCCCCCCCCCCCCCCCACCCCCCCCCCCCCCCCCCCCCCCCCCCCCCCCCCCCCCCCCCCCCCCCCCCCCCCCCCCCCCCCCAATAGCAGGTCAAGAAAAGACATCATTGTGATTGATGGGCATCAATGGGAATCCCCCATTACCTTTCCCCTGAAAAACACTTGGAACCAAATTAGAACACCCCCCCCCCACATTTGAGTCTAGTTGGGGAAATTTAGATTGTTAGTTAACTGTGGGAACATATTCCAATAGAGGGATGGATGATGGTGGAGAATAAACGTTGTGATGAACTGATGATTGATAATCATTAGATGGATAAGTGATTGAAAGAGGTGTTGATGATTATGTGGAAAACTAGAAGAGGGTTGAATAGTTTACCGCTTTTTGATTTAAGGTTTATGTTTATTTGTAAAATTTAGATTCGATTTTTTGTGAATTTAATGCTTGCACAATGTGAACAATATAAGTATATAAAGTGATAAAGTAAGACAAGAGATAAGAGTAAGAACAATCAAACCACAACGCGAGGATTTATAGTGGTTCGGTAATGAAGCACCTCTTCGCCTACTCCACTCCCGATCACTAACTCGAGGTTTCTTCCTATGTCAACAAACTCCAATATGGCAGAGAAAACCGTACACAACGTTTCTTACACCGATTTACGACACAAAGCTAAATGTCGAGTTTTAATCTTAGCTAGAACCAATCTATCAAAAACACAATTTACCGAACTCTTTCACAAGCTTCCGACTTCTCCACAAATTCAAGACTTCTTTACAAACTCAGACTTTTCACAACTCACGAACTTCACTTCACCACACTGTTATTCACAACTATCTAACACTACTTGGTAAGATCACCACGATCTAACTATACTTACAAAGATCACCAGATGAGCTATACACACAAATACAGGTATACAAATTGATTTCAAATATGTTGATATGATGCAACAAGGTTGCAATACACACTAAGGTGTAATACTTCTTCACTTGATGATGGAAGTATTCTTCTCTTGCACTTGAGGAATTAAGCTTGGATCACTTGGAAACAAAGCTTTATGATTAAATAATCAAAGGATTTTAGAGAGGATATGTGGGCTATTTTAAGTAGAAAGAATGAGTGCAAAATGTGAAAAAATAGTGGGGAAAAGTCCAGTATTTATAGGACAAACTAGAGGAGCGTCAGTCTATGGGCGGTCCCCTTAAATAGGTGGGCGGTCCCCTTAAAATTAAGGGGGCCGCCCGTGTATTTAAGAGGGCCGCCCTAGACCAGGGGCTCCCCAGTTTATCTTTTGTATAGGGGGAATTTTCTGGAACTTTTCTAGCCGTTTTAGGTCCGAAAATTTGAATTTCAAAATATTTATTTTGAATAAAACATTTCTTTTAATTGTAGAAAATGTTTTATAATGTTTATAAAAATGTTTACAACATTTTATAAAAGTGTGAGGTTGAATAAAAATTTCCTTTGATCATAAAATGCATTAAGCATTTATTTATTCATACCTTGAAGGTGTATATATATTTCGAAATGAAATTTACTACTAATTACTTGTTTACGTTTAATTTTACATTGAACGTTTTTATATTTTGTGATTATCAAAACGTAAAGATATGAAAAATATCAGTAATGTTTTTAGGCATTATATTTTATCAACAAATCTCCTCCTTTTTGATGATTACAAAATTTAAACTCATTAAATGTAAAATTATTTTTAAACAACTATTTAGTGAGTTTCATGTCATTTCTCTCCTTTTTTGTAGAATGAAAAAGACATCGTCAAGAATTGCTAGTTAAATTGACGGAATAAATGCTCCCCCTTGATGTGTGCTCCCCCTTGTTCGAGGGCACCAAGGAATCGAGCTATGGTTTTTGGTAATAAACGAGTTAGCACAATACAAATTATTTCTGACAGTAGCAAGAAGGAAGAAATTATGACAAGTGCAAGCAAAAATTAAAGCAACAGATCCTTCTATTCATTTACGTCAATGTGTTGTGAACAACATCACAAGCATACATAAATAGAAAAAACAAATATGCTTCATGCTTTAGAAGCATATTTAAAATACATAAGAAAATCTAAATAGCCATAGAGGATTTTTTGACTTGCTTGGCGAAACCAAAGGGTTTGTACGATTTATTTGGAGGCCATATTACGAGCTTTAGTTGGTTGGAGAGTTTGGAGCGGAGGCGGTTGTGGAGGGATAATATCTTGAAACTTAGCGTGGTGGATGAGGTTCGATGCTGAGGAGAATTCAATCCATTGATATCCCTCACTTAAAGCAAAGAATGGTTTTTTGGGTGAAAATGCAACAAGGGCAATACCTAACAGGGGTTTTTCAACTTGGTTATTGTTGAGGGTGTATGGTAGTATTGAGAGTGTTGTTTAGATATTTTTATTTTGTTTAAGGTGATGAGGGGAATGTTGGTTTGTTCCTTGAGATAGATCATGGACAAGAGGTTTGATAGGGTCTTGAAGTTGATTATGTCATCAATTAGGATTTCTTCTACTGAGTGTTAGAGGTGTTATGGTGTTGTGTTGAGTTTGGTTGTCACTTTTAGGTGGAGCTTTGAGTGTGAGTGCAATTGTGAGTTGATGGGTGACGATGGCAAAGTTGGAGGATGTGAGACAACTTGTGGTGATGTGGGAGTGTCCTTAATGTAAGGAGTTTGGTTGTCACTTTGAGGTGGAGCTTGAGTGTGAGTAACATGTGAATTTATAGGTGAGATGGGAAATGGAGGATGTGAGACAACTTATGGTGATGTGGTAGTGTCCTTAATGTAATGATTTGGTAATGCTTGATTGGGGTGATCATTTTCTTGAGATGGTTCATGATGAGGAGTGAGTGGTTTTGGCATAGGTAAAGTTGCACTGAGCACATTAGATGTGTTGCAAAGGTGGTTTCTTCTCTAATGGGTTTTCACTTATTTTGGCTACCCCTTGATGGTTTGGATGTAGGTTTGTTAGGAGATGTCATTGATGAGGATGATTGTGATGATGATGATTGAGAGTGTATTTATAGTGGAGGAAAAGTTTAAATTGGGAAGAATAAACATTTAAAGGATCAAATCCAAGAAATGTTTGTGAATTTAAGGACACAATAGCTAAGTCTAGAGGGTATTTGGTTAAATAGAGGTGAAAATATTGTTTTACCCGTGTTTGCCTAGGCCGGTCCCCTTATTTAGGGGTCGGTCCCCTTAAATCTAAAGGGGCCGCCCTTTATGAATTAAAGGGGCCGCCTACTGCTATTTCCCAGATTTCCCAAAAAATCGATTTTTCTTACAAATTATTTTTGTGTGGAGGGGTTTGTTTTAGTAGTAATTTGCAGGCAAGTCATCCTTTTTTGGCAATTAAGATTTTGTAGCACATAGCAATTTAGCATTCAACATTCTACATATATATGACAAGTTGTAGGATAAAACTATTTCACATAATTTTGGCATATAATCATATATGAATTGAAAACCAAAAGAGTGAAGAGCATATAAAATAGTAACTAGATATAATGCACAAATAATTTATCTTGACAAGGGGGTTAAGTTAAAAACGAACCAAACTTTTGTGCAAATCCTAGTGTGTGCCTAAGTGCGACAAATGTGGAGTAGCGATTATTTCGACACTAAGACATGTAAAACCTAAGAAATAATCCAAATGCTCCTTGATTTAATTTTTCTCAACCAAGATTGTCGAAAATATATATTAGATTATATACTTTTGACAACAAGTAAGAGAACATTATGCATATGTGAAAAATGTTTTTAGCATATCTCAACATATGTGAACATTAAGATTTTCATGTGTCTAGTTGTGACGAAAAGCCTTTTAGAAAATAATAGATTGGGGAATATTGTATATATGTATAATGAGATATGCATTTAGATAAAGGAATTTGTAAAAGTTTGCTTATAAACTTTTCCCAATCTTTTGTTTTTGTATAAAATAGAAACCTAGACATAGAGAGAGAAAAAAAATTATCATCCAGGTGGGTGGTCCCCTTAAAGTCTGGGTGGTCCCCTTAAAACTAAGGGGCCCGCCCTTTATAAATTAAGGGGGCCACCACCTGTTGAGAAAAAAATTTCTCAGATTTTTAACAAATGGTTCATTGATGATTATCTTTCTTTATTATGCCGAAAACTTAATCAATTTGTTCCATCATTCCTAGACCTAGACGTAAGTAGTTAAATGGCTCACGTTTAAGTGGTTTAGTTAGAATATCGGCTATGTTGTCTTCTGATGAGACTTTTTCTATAAAGATCTTCCCTTTTTGAACATTATCGCGAAGGAAGTGATGGCGAATCTCAATGTGTTTTGTTCGTGAGTGTTGAACAGGATTCTTACTTAAGTCTATAGCCCCTTTGTTATCACACATTATTGGAATGTCGTCTAACCTAACGCCATAGTCTATGAGAGCTTGTTTCATCCATAGAGCTTGTTGACATGCCTTTCCGGCGCTTACATATTCCGCTTCGGTTGTGGAGATGGCAAAATCGGTTTGCTTCTTCGAAAACCAAGATGTTAGGCAACATCCCATAAACGTGCAAACACCACTAGTGCTCTTGCGATCTACGTAATCTCCCGCATGATCCGAATCCGCATACACTATTGTTTCTATGCCAGATCCCTTAGGATACCATAATCCTAAATGCGTAGTGCCTTTAATGTATCAGAAGATACGCTTAACCGCTTCTAGGTGAGAGGTTTTGGGATCCTCTTGAAAGCGTGCACAGAGGCAAACACTAAACAAGATATCGGGTCTACTTGCCGTTAAGTATAATAAACTACCTATCATGCCTCTATATTTGGTATTATCTTAGGAACACTTCTTCGTTCTCTTGTGAGTTTGGTTTCGTAGACATAGGGGTTTTTTTTATTGGACTTTAGAGTCTTCTAGTCCAAAATTTCTTAAGCATTTCCTTTTAATTATATTGTTAATTGTTAAAAAATATTCCATCATTTAATTGTTTTATTTGTAATCCTAAGAAAAAATTTAGTTCTCCCATCATACTTATTTCAAACTCATCATGCATGATATTGGTAAAGTCATCACACATTTCTTGACAAGTTGATCCGAATATAATGTCATCAACATATATTTGGACTATAATGAGGTTGGAGTCTTTCTTTTTAGTGAAGAGTGTGTTATCTACCTTTCCCATGGAGTAATCATGTTTAATAAGAAAGGATTTTAATCGATCATACCAAGCTTTTGGGGCTTGTTTTAGACAATAAAGAGCTTTCTTAAGTCTATAGGCATAATTAGGTTTTGCGAAGTCAATGAATCCCGAAGGTTGTGCCACGTAAACTTTCTCATTGATAAAACCGTTAAGGAATGCACTCTTCACATCCATTTGGTATAACTTAAAGTCTAGTGCGCAAGCATAAGCTAAAAGTATTCTTATGGACTCTAGTCTAGCTACGGGTGCATATGTTTCGTCATAATCAATTCCTTCTTGTTGATTATAACCTTGGGGTCTAACTGCTTTGTTTCTAGTTACTACGCCATTTTCATCAAGTTTATTTCTATATACATATTTTTTTCCTATGATAGTCATATCCATGGGATTTGGGACTAGTTCCCAAACATCATTTGTTTTAAATTGGTTTAGTTCCTCTTGCATGGCCATTACCCAATTTTCATCTTTTAATGCCTCATTTATATTTTTAGGTTCTATTGTTGAAATAAAGCAAAAGAAATTGCTTTTGTCTTGAGCTTGTGACTAGGGGATGGGGGGTTTTTTTTTTTCCCCTTATGATTAGATTACCAATAACGTTTTCTAGGGGATGAGTTTTGGATTCTTTAATATTTACAATTTGATTATTTTCTAATGAGATGTCTTCAAGATCATTGCCTATGAGTTGTTTTGTTTTACTAACCTCTATAGCTTCTTCTTTGACTAACTCATCATCTTCCAATGGTGATGTTTTAGGCGGGGTGAGTTTGTCGAAAGTTACAATTCAACAACTTCTTCAACTTTCATTGTTTGTTGGTTTAGTGTATGTAGCTTTAATAGGTTGCGAACACTCCTAGGAAGGGACACCTTCGTATGAATATTTTGGGTCGTACTTGGCGTGAGGTAAGCTTTGGTATTAGGAATATAACATTTATTCTGATACTCTAAAATAGTTAAGGTTTGGTTTCCTACTCTTAACAATTCGTATGGATTTTTTCTAAAATACATTAATGGAAACTCTCTTGATTATATAGGTTGACGTTTATCTCACCGCATTTACACCAAAAATTTTAGGAATGGATTGTTCGTTTTAACATGGTTCTACTCATTTCTTGTAGAGTGTGATTTTTTCTTTCTACTATCCTTTTGATTGTGGAGTACGAGGAGCGAAAAACTATGAGATATCCCATTTTAATCACAATAGTTCCGAATTATATTGCATTATCATTCTTCCCAACCATGATCCGTTCTATTTGAGACAATGGTCACATTCTAATTTGGTTTTGGCTCATTTTTGCTAAATATTTCGAATTTTTTGAAGCTTCGGTTTTTATTTCTTAAAATCTTAGTCCATGTGGATGAGAATAGTCACTACGAATCCTAAGGTACTACGATTCTTCCATAACTTGTATGGCGAAGGGCCAACAAATCCCTGTGAAGTAGTTCTAATCATACTAGTTGTTGAAATATATTTTTTAGCCTTGTGACTCGCATGAGCTTGTTTTTCCAACTTTTGCAAGCATCACAAAAATGTAGGTCATATTTTAGTTTGGGTAGGTTTCTAACTAATTCTTTAGATGCCAATGATTGAATTAATTGCATATTAGCGTGACCTAATCTCCTTTTCCATAGTGTGGAGTTTTCGTCTAATGTTGCAAGGCATATTTTGTCTTTCGGTTTATTTCCTAGTGTCATTACATATATTCCTCCTTTCCTAATTCATTTACGTATAACCTTTTTGTCTTTGATTATTTTGCTATCGTGTTCGGTAAAATATTACTTTGCATTTTGTTTCTATCACATATTTTGTCGCTACAACCCCCCCTCGCATGTTATATGTGTTAAAGTTATCTACATGCTCAACATTTTCAATATTAAGGGAGTCGTGAGAATCATTAATTTGCCTTATGATTTTACCGCAGAAGTTGCTCCCAAAGATTCCGTTCATCCGTTGGTATGCTTTGATGAAGAAAATAACTTTCGATTACGGTTCATGTGTTTTGAGCATACAACTATCTTTAATGCCACTCATGGGTTCCAAGTTTAATCCTAGCATATTTCATCGGGCGCTTGAGCTACAAGACAAGTTTCATCTTTAGTCTTTTCTACTTCATCTTCTCCATTGTCGCTCTATGCTCCTCCAATAAAAAAAAAAAAAAAAAAAAAAAAAAAAAAAAAAAATACGTTCTTTGAAATCGTTGTTCTTTGGCGGCTTTGAACATTCTCCAATGAGGTGATTTGGATCACCACATATAAAACATTTTCTTTCACTTTTACCATAACCATCATTTCTACTTCTTTGGAATGTTTTTCTATCGTCTTGTGGTTGTCTTACCAATCTTCCTCGTCTCTTGAAGAATTTCTTGAATTTCTTTACGGTCATAGCATACTCTTCGTCTTCACTATCGGAGCTTGAGCTATCTTCATTACTTACTTCCTTTTTCACCTTTAATGCAAGAGATCTACTTTGTTCTTTCTTGCCTTTGACCATTTCGAAATCTTTTGTTCTTTCTTGCCTTTGACCATTTCGAAATCTTTCTTTATTACTTATTCATAAACTTTCATAGTTTTTCCATATCCCCAACAGAAAAAAATAAAAAAAATCAAGTTCGTCAAGAGGTAAGGTTGTTAGATTCTTTGATTCTTCAATCGCCGTGACTTTCACGCGCCATTTTGGATGTAATGCCCTAAGAAACTTCCTAATACAATTCTTGCTAGAAAAAACCTTCATCAAGTGCTTTTAGACTAGTAATAATAGTGTTAAATTTAGCAAAGGCATTATCTATTTATTTCTCTTCCGGAATCGTAAATTGTTCATATTGTTAACAAGAAGATCTATTTTGTTAGCTTTGACTTGATTATTACCTTGATGAGTGATTAATAAAGTATCCCAAATTTCTTTTGCGGTTTGACACATAAAAATTCTCTCGTATTTTTTACGTGGCAAAGCAATTTTTAAATTACCATTTTAGCTTCATTATTTTTTGCAAGTTTCTTTTTAAGATCATCGTTTTGTTTATGAAAAGGTACAACTTCATCCTTTTTAGTTTTGGGATTATTTTGAATAGGAGGAAAATCACCATCGGTAATAACATGCCAAAGATCTAGATCTTTTGACTTCACATAATTTGATCTATTTTTCATAAAAAATCATCCTTTCAAATAGTGGTGGTCTTTGCATAGATTACCCTTCTAAATATTTTCGGAATTCATAGATCGATTCAAGTTTTAAAATACAATTTATTTTAAAAATCTTGTTTGACGTGGCTCTTGATGCCAATTGTGGAAAACTAGAAGGGGGGTTGAATAGTTTACCGCTTTTTGATTTAAGGTTTATGTTTGTTTGTAAAATTTAGATTCGACTTTTTTGTTGAATTTCTGAAAGAGTTTGTTTAAGACGATCAATCTCGACAGACTGTTCACATGAATCTGAAATATTATCTTTACTCTTTAAATCAACATTTTGTCCTTCTTTCAAAACTTTAACTTGTTCTTTATATGTTTCAAGCTCAACAGTTAAAGTATCATTGACACTTTTATTGTACAGATTTATCTTGGTGCAATTAATGACTTAGGATTTCAGTTGTTTAATCACAGATAATATCAGTGCATCTTGTTATGCAGGTGAGTTAGAATTCTAAACAGCTGCCTGTTGTGATTTTGTCACATACTGAGAATAAGGAATGATATTGCTATCATTGGTTATTTCAGTCTCTGAATGGTTCACAACATTCGACTGTTCAGAAGTCGGCATCACCTGCACACCTTGATTAATCATATGATTATTCACATTATCAGGATTGTGTACCTCAGCGAGAGCATCTGAACCATAATGAGATAAATTCGCCATGAGAGCAACTTTGGTAGTGTTGAGTTCATCACAATCAGAGTCATATGCATCCAAATCATCGGCTTGATAAGCAGCATTATAAGTAATGACAGTATGTGTGGCTCGACCTTTTGCTGTTTCTGGATCTGCCAAAAATGCTAGTTCCTCCTCATGTAGAACTTGACCATTTTCTTGAGCTTGTACCAGCAACACTTTTACCTTAAACCACGAATCATCCCGTTTCCTTTTAGGTTTAGTGAACTGTTTGGACATGTGTCCTTCTCTTTTGCAGTTGTAACAAATAACAGTCCTTTGTTTCCCAGAATTGCTTCCACTTGCTCCTGGAGTGTAGGTCCTAGTCGTACCTGTAGCAAAAGAAATTTGTCTCCCTTGAACTGGTTGTAGGGTCACTCTTCCATCATTAATGGTAGCTTGTTGCCTAGGGTTTGACGAATTCCTCAGCTGGTTGTTGGTAGTAGGATAGCGAGATGTGATGACAGCTGATAAGAATGACATCATATGGTTGATGGCAGCAATAGGATCATCACCTTGCTTGAACACTAGAACAGCTAGACCTAAGTCTAATTAGGGAAATTCATGTTGTTGTTGTTGTTGGTTAACTGTAGGAGCATATTCCAATTGAGGGATGGATGATGGTAGAGAATAAACGTTATGGTGAACTGATGATTGATAATCATTGGATGGATAAGTGATTGAAAGAGGTGTTGATGATTGATTGTTTGAGTATTGTTGAGTCTGATAAGGTGATCCATACTGTGGAGACTTATATAGTGAAACTTGTGGTTGAAATTAAGAGTTTTGGTATGAGTTGATGAGTATGATAAGGAGACTGGGTCATCTGATGGGTTGCCACCAAAGCAAGCGGATCTGAATTGCGTTCATGCATTAAACGAACTTCATTTGCATGGAATTCGTGTTGTTCCAAGTAAGCATGAAGCTGATCAATATTAGTCGTGTGCAAATCCCGAACCAGTTTAACATCGGTCACAAATTTGCTCCACTCAGGAGGAAGGGTATTCAAAAACTTGGTGTTCACTTAAAATTGTTCCAGTTTCACATTGTAGATGTTCATGCCATTGAGTAGCAGTGAAAATCTCAAGTAGAAATCACGTAGTGTTTCCCCCTTCTTATAAGCAAACTTATCGAATTCATCATATAGTTTACACTCTCTTTCATGTTTCGTCAATGAAGTTCCTTGCATGAGAAATTGAATTCTTTCACAATTTCCTTGGCTGACTTTATCATTGCTAACAATGAAAGACATCATGTGGTAGTCCTTGGAGAATGATATTTGTAGCCTTGATATCACAATCTGCTTGAATTGCTTCCGTAGCAGATAGCTCAGAATATTTCTTTGGTCTAGTTACCTCCATTTTCCTCAATCGTAGGCCAGATGAGTGGACCATTTTAAACGGATTCAAGAATCATTCTTCCATGTTGTATATTCATCATATATAGCTCCATTCTGCTTTTCCAAGAATCGTACATATCCTTTTCTAACATAGGTGGAAGATTGTCAGCAGCCCGAAAGAATCGCTTTGTCAGCAAGAGTCATCATTGAGAAAGGTTGTATGTCAAAAGATTACTGTTTGATCGAGCGGTGATAGAAAGTAATTGTGTTTGAGGGTGTTGTCTTTTGTATGTTTTAAGTCTTGAAACTACACGGGATTTTACAATTCTTGACAAAACCGGGGGAAATACAGTGGTGTTTCACGGATTTACAGTCAAAGAAATAAATCGTATAAATTTGATTATGTAATTTAAGTTTTAAGTTTCAGTTGCAAATTCGGTTGATAAAGCAAATTGCGAATTAGGGTGATTAAGCAAAACTGCCAATTCGGGTACTTAAGTAAAACTGCCAATTCGGGTTCAACTGAAACTGCTAATTCGGGTGCTACTTAGAAACTGCAAATTCGGGTGATACTGAGCAACTGCGAATTCGGTTACTTCTGAAGAATTGCTAATTCGGATAGAACTAGAAAGCTGCTAATTCGGGTACCACTGGAGTTGCGAATTCGTGTACAACACAAAATTGCTAATTCGGATATCACACGGACGAAGCACAAAATCTTTAAAACACAAAAAGACACCTTTTTGGTTGTTTTTTCCTAAAATTTCTTGTACAACTAGTATTCTTAAACCTATAGGTACCTTAAAAATGACAACTTTTTGGTTTTTAAGCCGAAAATTTCAAAATCAAGATTTGTACTTTATAAGGTTTTTCAAAAGCAAAAGATGAACAAAAATGAGTTTTTCTTTGATCCAAAGAAAATAAACCTATATCCAAAGATACTAGATCAACTTTACCTAAGTAAGTGATCTTTTAGTGTATGAATGAGTTTCGAAAACAAAAGAAAAAGAAGAAAAATGCATACGAAATAACAAACCAAAATAAACAAACACAAAAACCTAAGCAAGTCACTCCATAGCTCTAATACCAATTGTAGAATACAAGTAATCTCTTAATATACAAGTAAGAACTAGAGAGAGAAAGTGTGGAAGGAAGGATGTATTTTAGAGAGAGAAAGTGATGGAAAGAAAATGTATTAAGATGAAAATGAGAATACAACCAACCAACCACCTCTTCAAGGCATGGAGAGGTGTATTTATACTACATATTGGTTGGCCATGGGAAGCTTTGTGGGCTATCCATGCGCCTTTTGGCCCTATTAGATTATAAACCTTACATTGACTAACCACGGGCTTTGACTAGCTAATATTGGAAGTGACCGATACTTTTGTGTTTCTAACAACATCCCTCCTCCTAGGGAGAAGGAGAGCATCGTACACATATGTACTCTTGCCACCTCCTAACACATGGTATTGCAAGATGGTTTTCTTAAAGTCTTGCATTATCTATGGAAGGCATAAACTAACTAGCATACACTTATCATTTTACAAAGAAAAATCAAACAAAAACTCTCATTCCCACTCATAGCTCATGGCTTATAAAATAATTTTAGGGCTTCCATAGTTTGATTTCTAGCAAGGTTATAAGCATACTAGTGTTCTTAGGTATAATATCTAAGGTATATCAAGGTGGTTTGGAAGCTTGGGTGTTGATTATACAAGGTTTATATCATGAAGATAATTAGGGTTTTCAAGTGGAATTAGGGTTTTCTTGCAAGTATTTAAGGCTAAATACTTGGGTTTGATTTGTGTAGCATCTTCATACATCTTCATTAAGGTCTAAACATAACCATAATATTTTCATAATTATTCATTTCATATTTTATATACTTGATATTATGTTAATCACCACCTAGAGTTGTTTTGTGAATTTACAAAATATAAATGGATATATATATATATATATATATATATATATATATATATATATGATTCGAAGTTATGTGTTTATATAATGAATTGATGTTAAAAATATACTAGAACACAAGAACACACTTTATATAAGTGTTAATTAATTTATAGATTTAGTTTATAATGAATTATTGAAAGTTTATTATTAAAGTTTATGCACAAAAAAGTGATGACATTTTATCTTGGACAAAAATGAAGGACTTAATTTAGAAGATCTAAAATGTACCTAGGATGTGGTATAAATTAATTTAGAGGACTTGTACAAATTTGACCAATTAATGAATTATAAAAATAGTACATATTATGAGGATTTTAAGCATATAAAGAACTCGAAAAATTGAGCTATAACGAAGAAGTTATGACATTTACATGATTACGATAATTAAATATATAAAAGTGTTTTTATAAAAGTTATTTATAGAAATAGCTATTGTTTCAGGTCTGGAAAAAATGTACACATATTTTATGATGATAGTACATGTCATGAGGATTTCAAGCATATAAGAAACTAGAAAACGAAGCTATAACATATGAGTTATGGGTTTTAAAAGATATAAAGTTATAAAACTATTTTTATAAAATGTTTTGGGTTACTGTTTTCGACACATATTTTTATAAAAACAGTGAGTATTTTATTTGAATAATTTATCTCGTCACGATTCCATACATATAAAGAATACGCTAAACGGAGCTAAAATGAGTAAGTTATGAGTTTTTAAAGATTTCGGGTAAATAGAAACAATAAAAACTAATTAATTTTTATAAATAATTTTCTATAATTTTTATAAAAATATTCATTCTGTTAGAAATATAAAAAGTAGTTTACGAGAGTTTTCGGGTCCGTTTGGGCTATAAAAACCTTAAGAAATATTGTAGTATCATTTATATAATATTTATATACGTTTTTAACTTTATAAATATTATTTTATAAAACAATTAAACTAATTATATAATTTCATTATAAAATCAATAAAAATATTAAATTACGTATTATTAACAAATAATCACATGTTGGATAAAGATAACATTTTATTTTACGAATACAAATACATATACCTTTATTTAACAAAGTACAATTTAAATATTATTTTGACATTTTAAATTAAACAAAAACTATTATGTGGTGGTGTAATTATATAACTTGTGATGTTGTATTTACATTAAATATATTATACTTATACGGCCAATAATTAATTAGGTTGCATTCGGATTTCTCGAGACATTTCACATACTTGATTTATATAATCAACAAATTCACTTGAGGTGAGTTCATAGCCCCGATTTTATATGATTTCAATGATTTACAATTCTCAGGGTGAGAAACATGCATTGTTTTACATTTGGACGCAAGTACACTTTTAACAAATTACGAGTTTGCCTAAGTAGCTATAACTCACCATGCCCATGAATCATGAACTGTTAATTACTGGAATGTAAGCGCGAATGTTATGAATAGATCTATTTGGGATTTACATCCTCGTTCGGGTGAGTAGCGCTCAATAGTTTCGGCGGTACCGAAACAACGAATATGTACCATGTCGGAACAATTTGGATGTTGCGGGTTGAACATCTACACAGGCACATTATTTGCATTAATTTGCATATATATATATATATATATATATATATGTTGTAGCTTATGTGTCATGAGCTTAGCGCATTTCGTAATTACATTTTGAGATATTGTATGTGTTACATGTCTTGCACTTAGAAATCTTGCGGTCCTACTTTATACATTACTTAAACCTGCGAATTCACCAACTTTATGTTGACGTTTTAAAGCATGTTTTTCTCAGGTTAATAAGGCAAGAACAAGGATACATTGGTGGTAATCATTTTGGAGTGACATTATTATGGAGATTTAAGTGCATTACATTTTGAAGTATTTGTTATGTATTAAAATCTTTACATTTTCAAGGATGAACAAGTTAAGCTTCGGGCTTTTATAACAAACAAGTTTATAAATCCAATGTATCATTTTTAAAAGACTCATATAGAGGTCGTTCTCATATCTTGTGCTATTAAACTTTGATGTAACACTCTCAGATCCATATTCCGCTGCGACCTTAATTGGGGGTGTCACACCATGTAATTAGTTCTAGAATTTGAGTACAGATTGCAAAGTTTAGTATACTTTAAAGGTTTAGTTTTTATTTACTGTAGGATATTAGAAATCATAACATAATGGAAGATAGATGGATTAGCCAAGTCTAGAGAGAGAAAGTTAGAGAGAAAAGCTTTCTAGTAAGAGAAAGTGTGACTTGCATAAAATGACTAACCACCTCTTCCAAGGCATGGAAGAGGCTTATATAGTAGCTTACAAAATCAGCCCTTAGGCTATGGTATGGGCTTACACGTTGGGCATTATAGCCTGGCCCATTACCGAACATTACATATTAAACGTTAAACTACGAGCTATAATAACTGGTACAATACACGGGGTGACCGAGTCTTTTTCTAATATCTAACAATCTCCCCCTAAGGGAGGTCACCCCAGAAAATACTAACTTAAGCTCAGCAATCTTCTAATTGATCTTATGTTCAGCTCATAGTCTTTGATTCTTTAGGTGATATCTTGTACATTGATGTAGTGATCTTTGTCATGTGGCTTGTATTTGTACTTGATATGTGATCTTGAGCTTCTTTGAGATCATCAGTCAAAAGTAATCTCTAATCATCATCTTGTAGTCTTTTCATCATCATGTACTTGTGACAACTGGACCGGCATGCTCATACCTTTCTTGACAGTAAAAGCTTGATTATTCATTGTTATTGAAGTTCCTTTAACTTTAATACTTGATCACTTCAAGAGGACTTTGATATTAGAGTTGCGGAAGCTTTGAAACATATACTTGAGCTTTCATGAGGTCTTTAGATGTATCGGTCGAGTATGAGCATGCGGTTATGAAATTGACTCCACTGGAACGAGGTATCTCCATCTACATCTTTACTTGAACCTGTAATAAAATTAATCACAAGCCAAATGGTGAACATATTAATGCCCCCCCTGAATCTATGAGGGATTATGTTAGTGTCTGGTGTGATAGGTTTGAAATATTTTAAATTTAATGAAAAATTCATAAAAAATTCATACACTGACACATAACACTAAGTATACCACTACTTTATAATGTACAAGATACAATATATATATATATATATACAAATGATATTGACCTTAAAATGGAATGAAGAGATCATTCCGTTCTCTAAAGAAGTCTGTAGTCAATATCGTGAACCCGTCCACCAACAAAGCATTCCAAATTCCGGAAGATCCTTATGGTCTTGAGTCTCCGTTCAATGGCATGTATGAATTCCTTGCTCCTTTCCACATCCTTATCAGTCCAAAACCACGTGTTCATACTTGGATTGAGCCGATTAACCTTGTACTCCTTAACTCTGTAATCCAGTGCTTCCATAATATTTGTCAGCGTACCATCATTGAACTTGTAAATCTCATTGAATCGCATGATCTTCTGTTCATTGTTACTGACAGGGAACACAACTACACGAGGCGAATCAATGATTGTATAATCATGCTTGAACTCAAAGCCTGTTGCATCCCATCCAGGTTTAGTGAGATTCAGCTGCATCTGGTAGCTCTCAATGCCGAGTTGGAAGTCTTCAACCTGTTGTCGAATCACTAAGTTTCGTGTCCACAGTTTAACAGCAGTAGAAAGCATACGTATGTCTGAACCAAGAAGATTTGATACAAGTTTTTGAAGTCCTTTTCGGAAATCGTGTATTCTTAATGATCAGCTCTGTGTAGTGTGATCTATTTTAGGTAGTTGTACCCGTAGCGAGAGTAGGCTTTTATTCTAACAACACTGAGTATATGCATGTGAGTTGTGACTACCTTGCGGCTTGATTCAGCTGTGTGTCGGTCAATGTAGAATTTCTGACGATTAAACCACCAATGAGAGATACCATAAGAGGCACTTATGTCATAGGTGCAGACGTCATCGATCCACATATGCTCAGGTACGAGTAGTTCAAGTCCAAAGTCGTGATAACGAGCAGCCTTCATCTTGGAAATTGACAAAGCTTGTCTGCTCCCCTTACTGCCATAACGCAAATAATCTAAGTCTTTATTGAAAAAGAATTAGGTTTGAATAGTGACATGACCTGGTGGACCACTGAGAGGCAGAGGTTTGCTAATATCAATCCTGACTTGATTACCATCTGGATTAGCCCAGTCAATCTGATTTGTAAGCATCTTGTGACACTCTTCCATCTAAAACTGAAGATGAACGATGTCCAGGTAGACAGGTTTAACGAATTCATAAGCTTGACCTTCCAAATCTGCTTGAGTAAGCTCGGTATTTCCTATCTTTCGGCAATACCAGTTCATAAACGTTTGCATATCCCCAGTCTTTTCAAGTAAAGAGTTCTCCGTCGGAGCTTGATACGTGGTAGCTAAAGCATTGGCCCAGTTGTTCACAGCATCAGGAATGTGGGATATAGGAATAACCCAGGCAGGTTTTGGAGTGGCTAGTCTTTCATTATCTGGAATAGGCTTCAACCATTGTTGCCTCTGCTTAGTCTTTAGAAGACGGGCGGAGTTAGTGTCTTCTGAATCAGATATGGTGTCAAAATCTTATATTGGTATGTCTTCGACTGGTTGCTTAGCATGAGGACCGGATTGTTGCTTGGAGGAGCTTGAAGGAGCATCTCAAGTGTCAGACTTCTTCCATGCTGATGACTGAGGAGCTTGTGGCTGTGATGAACCAGAAGCGCCAGCGTCATGTCGTCTTCTCTTACTTAGATCCGAATCTGGTGGAGGAGGAGGAGGATCTTGATCATCACGTAGTCTCTTACGAGACTTATCCTTTTCAGTGAGAAACTCATCCCTCTGTGCACGTTCCATAGATGCCTCAAGAGCTTCATAGAGTGCGATATGTTCCGGAAGTGATTTATAAGAGCCAGTTTTAAACATCCTTTGGTGAAGCATTTCTTTCATATCTTCTTCGGATAAGTCTTTGAAGCGGTATCGAAGGGGAGCCTGTAGAGCTATTTGAACCACCTCTTTGACATTTTCACAGACTGCTTCATTAATCTTATAAGGCAAATCCCTAAGCTCTAAAGTGTAGACCCTAGATCCAAGATTTCGAGTTGTGTTATCAAGATTCTTGTTATTCTGCTCTAAATCAAAGAGTTTCTTTTCAAGAGTTACGACACGTCCAGCTAACTCTAATTCAGTTATGCTTTGTTGTTGTGGAGGAGGTGGAAGGGTTGTTGGTGTAGTCGTTGTTGTTGCTGTAAAGATTGGTGTTTGAGTGGTAGAT
>BQNB010051542.1:3663-40929 GCA_026074375.1 Tanacetum coccineum | reverse complement strand
CAGCGGAATTCAACGAATCTTGATCATTAGAGTTCAAAGCATTATAGAAAGTATCGAGTTGATGTAACTCCGAAAATCCATGATGTGGGCATGCTCGAAGAAGATCATTGAATCAGTCTCATGCCTCGTAAAAAGTTTTATCAAATCGTTGTTGAAATCTTGTGATTTCATTTCAAAGATTTGTTGTTTTAGAAGGAGGGAAGAATTTGTTAATGAATTTCGAAACAAGATCATCCCATGTAAGAATCGATCAAGGGGGTTCTTTTTCAAGCCAAATCCGGGCTGCACCCTCGAGGGAAAATGGGAAAAGCATAAGCTTTACCGACGTACTCGGGACGTTCGGGAACTTCATCGTAGAAGTGATCTTGTTGAAATAACGGATGTGAGCATGAGGGTCTTCTTTGTCATGTTCGAAATTTTTTTTGTTTTGAACGAGGGTAAGCAAACCGTGCTTAAGCTCAAAGTTGTCCGCGGTGATCTCGGGCACAACGATGGCATCCTCGTAACCCACGGTGGGTGCTTCGAGCAATTGAGCCATAGTACGAGTATCATCCATCGTAACTACGGGAGGAGCTTGATTGTAACAATTCGTATTTTTGATCAATGTACGACGCTTGTTATTGACGGTTAGAATTACGAGATTGAGAATGAGTGCGCATGCACTAAAATGTAAAAAGAAAATTTATACTAATTTTTTTAGTTTTTTGGTTTTTTTCAACAATGTATTCACAATATATTTTAATAACGGACAATGAGATAAGACATTTAAACCTAATAATCAACTCGCTTCTCGGTAACTCTTCAAAAGAAAAACGCACAAAGGAGTTTGTTTAACTTTCGAAGGTGAGCCGTACGTCGCGAGAGACACAAAAGATAAGTTTTTGATTCTTTGATTCGGGAACTTATTAATGGATAATACTTCAATTGAAAGTATTATTTGTTGGGTTCTTTTTATCAACTTGGTGTGATATTTTTTTTTATTATTATTTTTTTATGGACAATGTTATTCTTAAATTTTGATTTTTTTTATGAAAACAAACAAAATAACTTCACTTGGAAGGATCTTCAAACACAAATTTTCAAACGGCTTCAACAATCGGATACAATCCTCCCCGGCAAATGGCGCCAAAAACTGATCACTTCTGATTGATCTTACTTTTTTTTTATAATATATATATTAAATAAGTCTAAATATAAGTGGATATGTGTGAAAACACATATCCGTTTTATATCAAAATTGGCCCATAAAGGACAAGATTGTGCTTAAAATGCTTGTATATTGCTTGTTTTGTCTTTGTGATTGTGTAGGTACGGATAATGCAAAAATCGCAAGAAAATGGTCAAAACTGGACAAACACGGACACAGGAAAGGAAAGAGAATACAAGAGCCGGGAGAATGCTATCAAAGGTCAACAAAAGTCAAACTTTGGTCAAACTTAGTCAACACACAAAAAGACAAAACCTAAAATTCCCAAAACAGTCCCTCAAAGTTAAACCAAATTGCAAAAAAATGGTCCCTAAACCCTAACGGTCATTATCTCTTTACATTATAAGAGGTAACAACCGTTATCTACCTATTAACCCTTAAACGAGCCCAACCCAAATCCTATACCCGGTCCAACCCCTTTATATTTAGCCCAAGTCAACAACCCAATAACCAAGTCAACCCCATCCCCTTTTCAGTTAAAAAATAAGAAGGAAAAATAGTTTTCACTGTTCATCCATCGTCCCCGTTTAACCTCGAGTCAAAACAAAGGGCAAATCACAATTGACCACGTGGTAGTTCAATTCAAGTAAAGAATGACATGTTGGCAGAGTTTGACGTCACAAGAAGCTCCTATTGGCCAAAACCCACATAGAAGTACACGCGGATATTGGAAAGAAACTCACCAATCATTGGGTCTTTGCTCTAATAAACTAACAAAAGAAGCATAGGGTCTGACACATGGATTGCCACGCTGGCAATCCGTATGCTCATCAATATGATCCAACGGCAATGATTAAGCATCCAATGATAGAGAATGAATCAAGGGCCAAGATGGATAGATAGAGGAGCGGGACAAGAGGCCTAGAAGCTTCTCACCACAGCTATAAATAGAGCTAGTCCCTCACACACAGAGGATCATCTTCTTCTTTTTTTTCTGCATTTTTTTAAATAGCTTATGTAACTTTTTTGTTCAAATGTAAATTTTCTTTTCAGCTATTTGTAATCTATCTTTCTATGCTTTGTACTCAGTTTTCAATTAATAAAATCCTCATTTTAGTTTTCATAAGTTGTCTTTACTTTTAAACTTTTAAAATCTCTCAAATATTGGTTACTGTTTCATAAGCTTGTGTTAAGCTCTTATTAAGCTCTTCTAGTCTATAAGCTGGAATTGAGCTCATCAATTCAACTTAAAACTACTTAAACCAAATAATCAGTTGAACTAATGAAAATCATGGTGAAAATTGGTTATAAGCTTATGGATGATGGGGTAACAATGGAAGACCCCATTGGACTTTACTAGCTTATCCAAAAGGATAAGCTAGAGCTGTAGAGAAGCTCCTTGAGCCTTAATCTGCCTTGTTAAGCTAGGCATGTTGTAAGTTCACTTTCTATTCCAAGTAATTTAGCTTAAATCGTATTTTCTTATTTTAGCTTAATTAGATCTGCTTATTTGTGCTTAATTCTGTCTCTTCTAGCTTGTTAAACTAGTTTAATCATCTGTTTTAGCTTAAATTAGTGTAGATCCTAGTTTTCCTCATAATCTGTCATAAATCAATAAAAACCAAATAAATAATTAGCATAAGTAGTAGCTTAGTATTTCTGGCTTATTTACTTAGTGATAACTGCTTATTAGGCTTATTAAAAGTTGTTCACTATCTGGTATTAAGGTTTTAATAATTAGATTTCAAATTAGCAAGTTTAAATGAGGTTTATGGATTTTAAAGGAGTGTTTGGCACAACAGTTTTAACCACAAGTTAATACTGTTGTTGGCCATTTGGTCTTTTGTGTTTGCTTTAAAACTCTCATTTAGGTTTGTTTAAGCTAGAATCATAAGTCATAATAGGGTTAATTCAGTTTTCTTGAGTTAAGTTTTCATAGGGTCATAATCTGTCTAGTTTTGATTGAATTATTAGCTTAATTCAAATTCAGTTTGTGTCTTTGCTTACTATTCATCTAGACTTGTGCTTTAAGAGTGTTAGAAATATAATCATATGCCTGCATTTTGTCTAGTTTAAGTTTGGTCACAATTGTGTCAACTGCATCAGCAGTTACAATAGACAAATTTCCGTTTTCTAGCTTAATTTTTAAGGAGTTAAAATAGTTTTTAGCTTTAGCTTTTCATAATACAAATAGTTTTTAGGTCATTAATTATCATTTTCAATTTGTTTTTTTAAACTAAGCTGTCTTACTAATATGTTTTTAAGCTGCAAAAGTGCCCTTTTTTATTTTCATTTTCAAAGTAAAACTAAGCATGATTTAAGTCTTAGGTCTGTTTTTAAGTGCTTTTGTAATAAGCTATTGGATTTCAAATCTTGTTCCAAAAGTTGTTTTTGAAAGTGTATTTAGCTTTAAAATCTTGCATGTTCATTTTCAAAAGCCAAAACAAAACTCAGCAGGAGCTGAGTTTTCAAGCTGTTTTCAAAGAGCTTTTTCAATAAGCTCTTATGGTCCAAATTTATTTCAAAAAGTATTTTATATAGCTTACAGGTCAGGTTTTAAGATAGTTCAAGTCATTTAGCTTAATTCTCTTGTTAGCAAGCTTAAAATTAAGCTCAAAGTGTGTCTAAGGGACTGTTTGATTTTAAGTTTTTTTATAAGTGCTTATTTTGAATTACTAGCTTATGGCTTATTCTGTGTGCTTATTCTTTTTCATTTAGCTCTTTAGGTTAGAATTAGCTTATTAGTATCTTAATTTGTCATAAACTTTAGCTTATTTAGTCTTCTAGCTTATATAGTTTAAGAAAAACTTTAAAAAAATAGTAGTTAAGTAGTTTTTGTCATATTATAAGCTGTTTAACAGCTTATTTAGGGCTTTTCATAAAAAGTTTCTTTTATTAAAAATGCTTATTTTCAGCTTTTCTAAAACTTTGCTTTTATAAGTTTTTGAAAATAAAAAAAGGGGAAGGTGGAAATCGGGGGTGAGCAAGACTCGAACCCCCGACCTCAACACCCTCTACCCCTTTTATAACACACACCACACACCTCCACTACCAACTCGCCCTGGGGACTTTTTCATTAAACTTTTGCACAATTTAATTCTTATACACGTTTTAGCCCATTTTGCCTATAAGCTGTTTTTAGCTTATTACACAGCTTATTCGATAAGCTGTGTAATCAAGTTTATTTTTCCTAGGTTCTAATTAGTATAAGCTATTTTTTGTATTTTTTTAGAATTTTTATAATTAGTTTAGTATTTTTAAACATTTATTTTTATTAAAAACTTTAAAAAATCATAAAAAATAGAAAAATAATCAAAAAAATATAAATCTTTTTTAGAAAATTTTCTTTTATCATAAAGTTTCTAGGAAAATTAGTTTTGCCTTCGTAGGGTTTAATTTGCAAAATTTCGATTTTTAAAGAACGGGATTCGTTCCCGTTCTCATTTTTCGTGTTTTAAAGCTCATTTCAACTCCGTTTTTGTTCTAGTTTTCTTTAAACTTACTTTTTAGTCAATTAGAGTCCATTTAAAAAGAAATTTTCAATTTAGGTTTAATTTTAGAAATTTAGGGTTTTTAACTGCCGTTTAGGGTTCCCGTTTTGCGTTTTTAGTTAAAGTTTGATTTCCCGTTATTTGTTTTCGTGCTTAATTGTTATCATTTGCTTATTTTAATTTGTAGAAGTAGATAATCAAATCAATCTTTGTTTCCAATTCAAATCATTGTCCGAACAACAAACGTGGTTTCAATTTCACAAATCGTTGGGGAATAACGACCCGGGAATCATACTTCCCGGTTAATATACGTATTATATTATATATATTTGTGAAGATTTTCCTCTTTACCTTTGTCCTCAAGGGTAATTTGGTAATTTTCCATCATATATTATATTTTATATTTACGTGTGTTGCTTTACTAGCAATCAATTTTTGGCGCCGCTGCCGGGGATTTGTGATTAAGATTCTCTCGTTTGAAGTTTGTTGATCGTGATTTGAAGACCCTTTCGTTTTACATTAAACTAAATGATCTAAATGGACCAATTGAGCTTAAGAGAAATTAAGGAGATGATTTGATGCCCACCATTGAGGAAGGTGAGGTAATTAAGGAATTTAGAACTAGGGATGGAAATCTTGATACTGGAATCGATGATTACCCTAGTTATTGCGACGATGATAAGAAGATCCATATAGATTGTGCTCACAGCTTAAAGTTTTCTTGCATGATAGGATTTGAATTCACTCATGCTAACTTTTTCCCATTTTGTATGTAAGTAATTCCATGAAAAGTTTATAATTCAATAATGAAAGATAAGATGGTGTACAAATGGAATAATGTTGTAGGAGCCTTAATGAATGTGCCTATTTCTGTTGGAACCTTTTCTGTTGTGACGGATTTTGCAGTTTTAGAAAATATGAAGGATTATCGTGATAAAGGAATGGACGATGTTATTTTTGGCGAACCGTTCTTAAGAGAAGTTTGAATAAGCGAAACTTTTTGAAGAATGAATACCCTTTACAAAGGTGATGATGAAGTAACTTACCAAATGGTGCGATCACATCTGAGGTTTAAACACCACACCAATGAGCAATGCAACAAGATCACACCATTACTGAAGGTAAGTGAGAAAGATGAGAAGAATGGAATCTCGCATGCATACCAAAAGCTTAAAGGGTTCTACAAAGAAGTTTTGAAATCTAACCCCCATTACATTCGATAACAAAATTATTTTTTAAATGCAAAGACGGAAGAATGGCTCACACGCGGGTACATTAGCGTGCATGAGATGGAATGAAAGGAAGCTGAAGAAAAGTCTAACTTAAAGACTTCGCTGTAAACAAAAGTGCTTCCCGGGAGACAATCCGGATTGTTATTTAATTTTATCGAGTCTGTCTTCCCAGACATCAATACGGCGTATCCGCTCCTTACCATACGGCGTATTGATTGTCTGGACATTATCAATCTTTACTTTTTATTGCACTTTAAAAACATTATTGTTAGATTTTGAATACGGCGTATTCACTAACTTGATACGTCGTATCCACCAGACTGACCCGTATTTTGTTTAGTTTAGTTTAAATTAACTGTAGGTACCAAGATAGGAATACACATTTTCTTCCAATATTATCTACAGGACCTCGTGAAAGAAATATCGACGAAGTTGGTGGAATGCATATTTTCTGGAATTCTATGTGTGTGCTATTCGTGCTAGGATTCAAACGGTATTTTTTCATCACCACAATCTGCTCATAAACCAACTTGGAGAATATACCGACAAATATCAAGGGGATTTCTCATTTAATTCCTTTTTAAATTCCGTAGTTAATGTTTTATATATACAACGAGGACGTTGTATAATTCAAGTGGGGGGATGGAATTAGAATTTTTACTTGTCCTATTTTTCACACTAAAATGATTAAATTATAAAAAATTTCAAGCATACTTTTGTGAAATTACTGTAAACAAAAACCCGCATCCATAACCCTTGTAGATATTTGAGAATTAAGCCTATCCATTCCAATATGTTTACCCAAATTCCACAAAAGATGAGTGTGTCGTGATGTTTAGACTTTAGAACTTGCTTTGGTAGATCGATTTGAGACCACAATGATGATACAAATGGCTTTAGATGGAGTACTTGTTTAAATTGGTAAATTTTAGGATTACACCCAAATCGCCTTTACATGTTGCTTATTAACTAACTACACCGATTAGTTAACCTCTCTTTTAAAACCTTTCCACTCTCATCTTTAGAGTGAAGATCCACTAGAACAACCCGTAGAGCCAATCCTTAGGAATTACACCAACTATTTGTTTTGTTACACCCTTACACCTTAACCTACCCTATTAGATTAAGTTTAATTAATAGTTTCTAGTTGCTTAAAGTGTAAAGTTTGTATTTCCTAAGTCTCGTGTCATTTTCTATCTTTTGTGCGGTTGGAAATTTGCACATTGCAAATGGGAATGTATATTAAGTAGTCAAAACTCATGTGATTTTACTACCCCCAAAAATTGACGAATTAAAGGTGAAACCGAAGGACGAAGAACTACCAAAGGAATTATCCGGAATTATTATGATCGTGAAGATGGTGAAACTACACCGAGATTTGAAGCAATGTTTGGTAAAAAAACAAAAAATATATATATAACAAAAAGAGTGAGAAAGAAAGTTTGAAGATAATCGTTTCGCAACTACCGAAGGAATTACATGAAGGATCGATTATTCGTTGATACGTCTAAAAAATCAACGATGTAGAGTATTGTACAAAGTGGAAGATATCACCACTTGCCTTGTAGAGTATGTAAAGTTTTAGGATGATTGGGAAGTTGACCGTTACGGGAACGCCAACTTAGGTTGTTGTTTTTTATCGATGATCAAAGTGTATATAGTTGTGTCGTTATCATGGTAAACGGTCATGAAAAAATTGTCTAGCAACTGTACTTTAGTCTTAAGCTATTTTTTCTTGATTTATATTTAACAACAATTTACTTTCCGTCTCATCTAATGAATAAGCTTGGTTTTACGCGAATGATTAGTTATACGAACCATGCGCTTCTATTCCGTCATTACGGCGCAAGTATGCATGTTTCGTACCTCGTTGATTTACGACTTTTGGTGAAAGTTATAAGGTTCCTACCCTATATCATTCTTCATCCTAACTGTTGGTTAAATTTGAATGAGGATGTGATCGAACACACATGTCTATTTTGTCGTTATGGCCATGTATGTGTGCTTCAGCTGCCTTGTTGGAGTGGTACTTCTGGTGAAAGATTGTAGAATGATCAACCGTAAGCCTTTCCATACAAAAACCCATATTTACCTTTATAAACTTGTTACTCTTAGCTTTAGCGGTGGAGATGTGTATCCTTGCCAAGCTTATGATAGAATACTTGTTACGACCAAGCAATTGATTGAAAATCAGATATACATGTTTACCACATAGATTAGGTACTGATTTAAGAGTTTTATCTTCCTCATTCATGAGGTGTTTGGTTGTGTACTTGTAATAGATCAAATAAATGCTTTAACAGAAAATATCCTTAGGGATACATTTTTATAAACTTCTAAAGGCTACTTGAGGACAAGTAGGATTCAAGTGGGGGGATATTTGATGACATCAAATAACGTCTATTTTATAGCATCATTTATCCCATGTTATTAACCCATTTTGTATAGTTATTGCAAAGAATTGTTACTTAATCGTTTATATTTGAGAATTGCAGTAATTATAGAGTAATTGGTGAAAGTTAGCAAAAGGCGCGCATTCTAGAGCTTAAACAAAGATATTTTGAAGATTACTATTCTGACTACCAATACGCCGTATCCATCAAGAAGATACGGCGTATCCATGTCTGCACTCACCAAGACCACAAATGAATAAGCCAATACACCGTATCCACGAAGACCTATACACGTATTGAAAATATGGAATCAATATTAATAATCTAGGAAGATATCAAGCGTGGTCCCTACTCTAAGAAATCCCCAATACGTGGTATCCAATCCTTGGATACGCTGTATCGAACCGACTTCCAGACCTTATAAATAGAAAACTCAAAAATGAGTTTTAAGTGTGCTAAATCATATTCTCGATACCTAAACCATAAAAGTTTATTTTTAGAGGAGAAAAAGCAAAGAGGTCGAGCAACATAATCAATTCCATAGGAAACAACGTGTAATTCCATATACTTTAGTAATCGTTTAGTTTTTGGTATCATTCGTTAACTCGGTTAGTTTACCTTGGCTAAATAATTGCTTTTGTATTTATTATGACATTTGAAGGCTAATACATTCAGGTATTAGCCATTATTATGAAGATCTAAATATTTGGTATTTATTTATCTTGATTTCTTGATTTATCGTTGAGTGCTTGTTTATGTTTATCAATTTATACTTGTTTACGGGCTTTTGTATGCGACCTATCATTCAACTGGATCTAGTGATACGAACTAAGTAGATCTAGAGTTTGGGATAACTCTCCATATAGTAATTTATACATCTAGATTCATAGTTACACAAATATTGTCCTTCTAAATCTGTGTCTATGATACGCTTCAGGCTTAACTAGTTAATTGGATATTACCAATGGTTTATTGATCGTGTTGACTAGCATGTGGGGTGGGGGGGGGGGGTGTGACCTAGTAAATCAACAAGTAAAGTGCTGATTCTATTTGGATAGTTTTAACAAGTAACTGCTAGATGTATAAAAGCCGTAAGCGGTAAGTGGTAAAGTCCTCGAGCTAGGGTTTTAACAAGATCACCATTGCTTTAATCCCTAATATAGATTATAATCAGCAAATAAGGATGCTTTATGCGGATGATTTAATTGTGACAAACATAAATGAGTCTAGGTCTAAAGGATGATTGTTAAAGCCTAAGTCTATGAATGATATGCCGCCTCGAGAGAAGAAATCATTGCACTTAATAAACAAACCACTTTCTAGCTCAAATAAATAATGGTTAATACAGTTTTCTTATATTTGGCTCGACCGCTCTTTTATCTTTTGTTATCTAGCTTTTGTGGATTAAAGTGCCTTGAATTGATTGTAGTCACCATCTAAACCGTGCCAGTCTCTCAGGCTGAAAACCCTATTTTCCCGTTAGAATTAGGAACTAGGACTGACATAGGTTTAGAATAAAATAGAATTAACATAGATTAGATAACCAAGATATTAATTAAATTGATAGATTTAACCTCGCTTCAAGTGTTCGACACCCTACTTATTACGAAACTACCATCGATCGGGTACACTGCCCGTTAAAGTGTTATTTTTGGTTTAGGTCCGGCAAAATAAAAATTTAAAACTTGAATCTTAAATATACACCACACAATGGACATATAGAGCATCACATATCGATAAATCCATACACCCAAGAGAAAGAACAGGGAGTAAACTTTACCTTCTATATTAATAAAGTTGCTTTTAATATGCCCTATGCTGACTTAGGAGCTAGCGTAAGTGTCAAGCCTCTCTCGACCTACCTTTAACTTAAGGTTAGCGAATTAGCTCACACTAAGTTGACAGTTGAATTAGCAGATAGGACTATGAAATATCCAAAAGTAATTGCTGAAAACGCGCTAGTAGGGATTGGCAAATTTGTTTTCCCCATAGACTTTATAATTCTTGATGTGCCCGAGGATGTCAAAGTGCTCCTTGATCCATGAAAGACATATTTCTACCGCCCCATGCTAAAATTGATGTTTTTAAAAGGAAGAATTAACTTGAGGTTGGGTAATAGAAAAATAATTTTCAAAAGTGTTAAGTACCTGCTAGTATTTAATTAAAAGGGTCTACATGTTAAGCTTAAGAGAAAGAATGGAATTGATTTAGAAGCTAGGCTAATGGAAGAAACTTTGGTGTTGAATAGATCATTAGACCCTTTCTTTGAGGATTACATAGAACTAAATGATCTTAATGTACCATTAGAGCTTAGGAGAGATCAAGTTGATGATTTAATGCCCACCATTGAGGAAGGTGAGGTAGTTGAGGAATTTAGAGCTAGGAATGATGCTAGAATGGTTAGCAAATTTTTTGGATATCCTAGTGATTGCGACCACGATAAGAAGATCCGTATTGATTGTGCCCACAACTTGAAGTTCTCTTGCATGATAGGTTTTGAATTTTTACACGCTAATTTTTTCCCTATCTTGTACGTAAATGTGATGTCCAAAAAGTTTTATAATTCTATAAGGAAGGACAAATTAGAATACAAGGGAAACAATGTAGTTGGAGCCTTAATGAACATACCTATCTTTGTTGGAACTTTTTCTATCTTAACAGATTTTGTAGTTTTAGAAGATATGGATGCTTATCGTGATGAAGGAATGGGCGATGTTATTTTTGGCGAACCGTTTTTAAGAGAAGTTAGGATTAATGCAAGACGGTTTGAAGGAATGATTACCATTCACAATGGTAATGAAGAAGTTACTTACCAAATGGTGCGGTCACATCCGAGGTTTAAACACCGCACTAATAAACAATGCAACAAGATCTCGCCATTACTAAAGGTAAATGAAGAAGATAAGATGAATGGGATCTCGCACTCGTACCAAAAGCTCAAGAGTTTCTACAAGGGGGTCTTAAACTTAGGACCTGAATATGTCTGAGATGCAGAGATAGAAGAATGGCTCACACGCGGGCACATAAGCGTACATGAGACCGAATGAAGATGAAGGAATAAAAGTATAACTTAAACACTTCGCTGTAAACAAAAGTGCTTCCCAGGAGACAACCCGGATTGTTATTTAATTTTATTGAGTATGTCTTCCCAGGCATCAATAAGGCGTATCCGCTCCATACCATACGGCGTATTGAATGTCTAGACATTATCAGTCCTTTATTTTTATGCACTTTAAAAATTATTGTCAGTTCTTTCAATACGGCGTATTCATGCACATGATACGGCGTATTGAACAGACTAACCCGTATTTAGATACTTTTTACAGATTTCTTGATACAGCATATTCCAGTTTATGGATACGGCATATTGGTTTCATGTACAGTTTATTTAGCTTATTTAATTAACCGTAGATACCCGAGATAGGATTTTTGCATGTTTTTCCTATATTTTGCACAGGACCTCGCTGCAAAGAAATCGACAAAGTTGGTGAAGTATCTAAAATATGGAAAATCTGGAAGTGTATGAGTCTTGAAACTTCAAGACGGCTGTTCAACACACAATCTTGCTCCTAAAATCAACATGGAGAATCTACCGAGCAAAACACAGGGGAGTTTCTCATTCTAATTCTTTTATTTCCCGTTTTTAACGTTTTATGTATACAACAGACGTTGATAATTCACGTGGGGATGGAATTAGAATGTATACTTCCCTATTTTTTCACATAAAATGCTTAAATTATGCTTAAATTTAAAAAAATTTCAAACATACTTTTGTGAAATTACTTGATACATAACCTGCACACAATAACTGTTGGGATTAAAAGACTTCATGATGATCTTAAAGTTACTACTGCTCAGGTGTGTGTTAGTACTACTAAGCATAAATAGTTGTGTTAGTAATCATATAAAAAATATGCTAATAGATAGTACTGCTAGTGTAAGTAACTACTACTAGTGTATAGTATAACTGCTAAAAGTTTAGTTTCTGCTTAGAGTAACTTAGTAACTGTTTGATGAAGAATGAAAGAAAATATTCTAAGGTATTAATGCTGCTTGTACTCAGTTAGTGTTGCTGGTACAAAGTTACAACTGCTTATTTAGAGTTAGTGCTGCTGGTACAAAGTTACAACTGCTGAAAGATTACAACTGCTCAAGGATTAAGACTGCTGAAAAGATAAAGATTGATTGGAGATCAAGAATACTTATGTGATAAGTATGAGATATTTTTGTAAAAGATACGTATAAGTTATTTGTTTAGAAGATCATGATAGCTTAGGAAAATATTGTAAGCCAGTTAGGACTCCTTGGTGTATAAAAGGAGGTCCTAGGGCATTGAGATTGATATATCTTTCATTGTTCTGTCAATCTATTTGTAGCTTCAAGGTTTTGTAAATCCTAACACTATTAAGAGTGTTCGTATTATATTGAGGCTGAAAGTTTGGTAAACTGTTTGTTATTGATCTTATTCATTACTGTTTCATTAAAATTCTTCTTAGTATCATTGACTAGATTCCGCATAGTCTTTGATATTCATAATCAAAGTTTCTATCATAGTTGTTTTGGATTTATTCTAAACAACTTAACCTTATACAAGATAAGCAAGATCTATTTTATTGGGATCAAAAAGTGGTATCAGAGCTTAGAGAGAAGCTTAAATAAAAAGAAACTTTACTACACCAAGGGACACTTTCCAAGAAGCAATGGATTCTCAATCTACTCAAACCATCAAGCTACCCATACTCCAACCTGGTGAGTATGATCTCTAGAAGATGATGATGGAGCATATCCTACAGTCATGATTACACTCTATGGGAGATTGTAGAAAATGGTAATGCACCCATAGTAACAAAAACTGTTGATGGTAAGGAGACTGTTATCCCTCCTACAAGTGTTGAAGAGAAGGCACAAAGAAGGGCAGAGTTAAAGGCAAGAAGCACTTTGTTTGTAACACCTCCAAATTGGGTCGCAGCGGAATAAGGGTCCGAGGCGTGTTACTTTAATGATCAATAACACAAGATAAATATAGAACGACCAAAAAGTCGTTTAAAACCGATACATTGGATTTAACAAAGTATTTGTTACATAAGCCCGAAGCTTCACTTGTTCACGGTTCAAAAACAAAAGAATTCTAGCCCATAACAGATATACAAAATGTATGCTACAAAATCTTTAATGCATGATATCCAAATCAAACCCCAATGTATCCTCTTGCACCTCGTGCTTATTGACCTCGTCTAAAAAACATTGCATTAAAACATCAACAAATATGTTGGTGACTTCATAGGTTTTGATAATCGCAATATTTTTAGGACCACAAGATTTCCTCAGTGTATGATAATGCAATAGATGCAGACATCATATAAATGTAATTACGTTGCCTTAAGCTCATGACACTGAAGCTCGACATAAGTGAAGACAATATAAATTACCTACATTGCCCATGTTGATGTTCTAACCCGCAACATCCTATGTTCAAACATGGTATACGTCCTTTGTCCAGGTGGATAGCTAATCACACCGAACGGGATGTCAACCCAATAGATCTATTCATAACATCTACGCGCTAACAATCCAGTAATTACAGTTCAATTGATAAGGGAATCAACTAGGGTTATCGCTACTTAGGCAACACGTAATCATAAAGTAAAAGTATCCACTTGTGTCCAATTGTAAAACAATGAATGTTTCTCACCCCAAAAACTTGTAAAACAAAATCATGTAAAACGTGGGGCTATGAACTCACCTTGAGTGAGCGTATATCAAGTATATCACAGAAAATGCGTCACGGTAATGATCGAGTGCAACCTAATCCAATATAGGTCGTATAAGTACTAATCACTTTGTTTAATAAGTTTTTAAAAAACTACTACCAATACAATTTCTAGTATAGCTCAATCATCACTAATCGTTTTAGTAAAATCATAATTATAAAGTTAAAATGTTTATAAATAGTTCGATAGTAAAAACGACGCAATTTCTTCGTTTTAAGCATGTTTCTTACGTTTCTTACGTCCACACTTTCGTATTAAGACGACGTATCAAATTATGACATTTTTGTATTTCATGTCCTCTGGTGAACAGTACTTTTTACTGTTTACGCCAGTTATAAAGTTAATTTTATAGTTTTAGTTGTCGTAAATGTCGTATTTTATTCGTTATAGTTTCGTTTTTAGCCATTCTTTCGAGCACGTCTTTGTAAGAGAAAATTCTATCTATTAATATGTTTTCAAAATGTTATTTACAGATTTGAATAGTAACTTTTTATAAAAATAGTTTATAAAAGTATTTTATACATTTAAATAATATAATTCTGCGTAATTCATAACTCCTTCGTCATTGATCCAAAAATATGATCCGAATTGTTTTGGAATACTAAATTAATGGATATCTGTGAAAATAAAAAACTTTATATATTAAAGTATTTTATAACTTGTTTTTATAAAATCTCTTTTATAACGCGTTTAATTAACGTGTAACTCGTAAACTACGTATATTTTTTGTTATTTATCCGTTTTTCGAGTTTCTTACCTTTTTGGAATCGTCATGAGACGTAATATTTTATAAAAATGTTAAACCCACTATTTTGAATTCGAATCAAAACAACCTCTTTACATCTTTTATATAATTAATTATATACACTTGTTTTTATAACTTTTCAACTTAATAAAGTTAGCACAAATCCTTCTCAAACTTATATATCATATGTGTTACATATAATAGTGTCCATTTGTCCATCATATGTCCAAGAGTCCATGGTATAAGTCCGTATCAACACCTGTAAATCATAACTTATTAAGTAAACCATAAATTAACAAGTTTATACATAAACTTTTTTATACATACACCAAGAGTGTACAAGACTTATACTTCAATTATAACATCATATTAACATCCACATAACATGTGAAAAAGTTTATCAAAGCATAGTCACAAGTAAAAATTCATTTTACATGTTAAAACATTTCCTAAATGGTGATGAGCCATATAAACATTATATACATATGAAATCATGAAAGTAAATTCATAAAGGGTTTTAGATGACCTTAATGCGATTTAATATGGTAGACCACAATATCTAAACCCTTTTTTAGATATAAAACCAAAGCTTTCACAACCAAGAAACCCTAATCCACAATAAAACCCTAATCCTTCCTTTTCCTTGCTTTAACACTTGTAAAGGCTTAACCAAGCCTTTAATTGTAGCCGTGATATTTGTAAAGAGATGGCATATAAACAATCCGAGCCTGATAGGAAAACGTAGTTTTCGGGAGTTTAGTTAAGCTAGTTAGGGGGCTAGTTGTCGGGCTCAAGCCCATTTGGTGTAAGAACCGGCCTAACTCAAAGCCCACAAGAATAGTCCTCTCTTGTAACTATTTAAAGCCCTCTCCAAGTATGGAGAGGGTGTTGCTTCTCATTTTTCTTTTCATGAACAAGTAACCATTTTTCTTTTTATCTTTCTCTCTCTAAAAATCTCTTTTTCTTATTTTTGTGTTTGGTGATGAAATGATATCCTAACAAGTGGTATCAAGAGCCAAGGTTGGGTGTTGTGATTTGGTTGTGGTATTTTTTTAAACTTATCATTCGTCGGGTGTTTTTTTTTAGTTTTCTCTTGGTTTCATTTTGGCTATTTCGGTGTGGTTTCGTCGTGGTTTAGTGCTTGTAGTTACTTGGTTTCAAAAGCGTCTATTTGTGTTCTTGTGTTGCTGCAAAACCGCAAGGACGGAAAGAAGCAAAGAATCGAGCAACGTAGTTGTTTGGATCGAACGAGTTCTTGGTGTCTCAACCGAATGAGCAAAATTCTCTTTTTTAGGATCGAACGAGTTTACTCCTTCAAGGACCGAACGAGTTTATTTCTATTTGGACCGAACGAGTGTATTTCTGTTTGGACCGAACGAGTAATTTTCTTTGAGGACCGATCGAGTAATTTTCCTTCAAGGACCGATCGAGTGAATTCATTTGTGAACCGAACGAGAGGATCAAACTAGTTGATCTCTCTAACTAGAGGATCGAATGAGAGGATCGATCAAGAGGATCGAACTAGAGGATCGAACTAGTTGATCAAACTAGTCGTGAGAACCGAACTAGCGAAGGACCGAACCAGAGGACCGAACTAGCGGAGAACCGAACTAGCGAAGGACCGAACCAGAGGACCGAACTAGCGTAGGACCGAACTAGCGAAGGACCGAACGAGCAGAGGACCGAACTAGTCAAATTTTTTGTTTTACGGTTTTGTCTTGATTTTGTAAAATCCCGCGAAAGATACGATTCTTTTCTCGGTTTTAATCAAAGATTTGTAAAATCCCGTGAAATAGTTTTCCACCACAACAACAAATCACTTTACCCACTAAAGATCCTTGTTATCATTTACCATCACCACTTTCAATTCGACTCAACAAGACATTATGCACTGGTTCTGAACACCGCCCTCCTATGCATAACAAAGAGAAATATGGCCATGGACATCACGTCATACTTCGGTATGCTAAGAGTAGACCAAATGGAAAGTTAATCTACAATTCCATTATGAATGGTCCTTATGTCAGACGCATGATTCCTGAACCAGGTGATGCAGACCGTGAAGTACCTGTTCCTAAAACGTTTCATGAACAAACCGATGATGAACTCACAGCAGCATAAATTAAACAGATGGAAGCAGATGATCAAGCTTGTCAGACCATTCTTCTCGGTCTTCCTGAAGACATCTATGCTGCTGTTGATAGTTGTGAAACTGCTCAGGAAATCTGGTTACGTGTGCAACAAATGATGAAAGGTTCCGATATTGGAATTCAAGAAAAGAAGGCTAAGTTGTTTAATGAATGGGAAAGGTTTACTTCTACTGATGGGGAATCGATTGAGTCTACATCACCGTTTTCCTCAAATGATGAATGATTTTAAGAGAAACAAACACTTTCCTGAAAAGATTGCTAGTAATCTCAAGTTCCTAAACAACTTACAACCAGAATGGAGTCGACATGTTACTATTGTTCATCAAACAAAGGACAGCATACGACAGATTACACCATTTTAGGGTTTCTTGAAGTACAATCAAAAGGAGGTTGATGATCAAAGAGCTGAACGACTTGCAAAAACACATGATCCGCTAGCACTCATGGCAAATTCCAACAATCCTTTCAACTATCCAGTGTTTCACCAAGATCAACCATCACCAAGTACCTACATGCAACAACCACAACCCATCAACAACAACTATAACCCACAACCATCATTTCAACCAGAACTACATGCAACAACCAATGCCAAATCCCGAAGACATTACAGATCCCACAACCGCAATGAACATGGCACTTGTTCTAATGGCTAAGGCATTCAAACTAAACTACTCAACACCAACCAACAACAACCAGAGAATTTCATCAAACCCTCATAATAGGCAGATTGCTCAACCGGGTATGAATATGGGTCAAGACAGACAGATGCGGATGGTTGGAGCCAATGGTGGGAATCAGTTTAGACAGTATGCTGGGCAGAATGTTGGGTATCAAAACGGGTATAATGCAGTACAGAATGTCGGGAATCAGGTTGTTCAAGATGCAGTTGGTGTTCAGAATGTTGGTAATCAGAATGGGCAAATTATTGTTCCGAATTACTATCAAATCCAATGGGAATGGAAATGTTGTAGCAGCACGGGCTGAGGGTAATGCGACTGGGAATAATGGTAATCAGATAAGGTGTTACAACTGCAGAGGATTGGGTCATCTTGCTAGGAACTGTACAGTCAGACCAAGGAGAAGGGATGCTGCTTATCTTCAGACTCAGTTGTTGATTGCTCAAAAGGAAGAAGCAGGAATCCAACTCCAAGCTGAAGAGTTTGATTTGATGGCTGCTGCAGCAGATCTTGATGAATTGAGGAATCAATGCAAACGCAATTTGAGATGGCTAATAATTTGCAGTAAGCATCGACATCGGGTACTCAGACTGTAAAGCTCTCCGTCTAGATTCAGACGGATCAGCTGAGGTACACAACTATGACAACTGCTATGATAATGAGATATTTAATATGTTTACTCAAGAGGAGCAGAATACTAAGCTACTCGAGCCCATTCTTGAACCACACCAAGTACAACAGAATGATAGTAATGTTATTTCTAAGGTTTGTAGTGTAGAACAAGATGGGGGAACAGTAGATCAACATCTTGCAACTATTGAGGAAGCACATGATTATTTTGAATCATTATATAATAATTTGGAAATTAAAGTTGAAAAGGTCAACTCGGTCAATCACAAAATGAAAGAAACAAGTGTTGATTTGACCACTGAGCTTGCTAGATATAAAAATCAAGAAAAGTGTTTTGAAATTAGTCAAGAAAAATATGACAAACTTGAAAGATGTTATCAAAAGTCTATTTATCAAGAACAATGTCTTACTAAAAAGATAAATGCACTTCACTTAAGTTCCGGTAAACAAATAACGACTTTGAATGAGAAAATTTTAAATTTAAATAAACAGCTTTCAAAGGAAAAATCAACTGTTTCTTCTCTTTTTGAAGAAAATAAAAAGTTGAAGTCTGATTTCAAAATACGCGAAGACGAGATTCTTGATAAACAAATTCAACTTGAGAATAAGATAAAGGAATTAGATAATATTTTGGTTAAAACGGGTCAATCGATTCAAACGATGCACATGCTTTCACCTAAGCCAGACTCGTTTTACCACACCGAACAGAAAATGGCTTTGGGTTATCAAAATCCTTTTTATCTCAAGCAAGCTCAGCGAAAACAACAGAGTTTGTATAATGGCAAAGTGTTACTTGAAAAGCATGATCCTCCTGTTGTGCATGATTCGGAAGAGACACTGCAGCTTGCTCAAGTAAGTCGCCAAAAAATGAAACAATTGAACAAAGAAATAAAACCGGCAAACTATACAAAGATTAATCATCTTTCGGGGATTTTTGTTTCATACTTCTAAAACAGCCACTGTTTCAAAATCGATTTCAAAACCAAATGAAGAATTTTTGGATGACACTACTCTAAGTGTTGCTCGAAAATTTCTAAATGAGGTAAAAAGCACCATTGTGACTCTTCAACGTGTTGCAACACAAATTACATGATACGATCTATGAAAATGCTAAGTTGAGAGCTCAGTTGTTTGATAAGGTTTCTGATCAAAAGGACACCAACAAAGGTACGAGTGCGAATACTAAGTTTGCAAAGCAATCAATCTTGGGAAAACCACCTTCTTCTTCTAGACCCAAACCAACATTCTGGCCCAGCATAACTGTCTAAACTGATTCCCACCATAGCCTCAACCATCCCGTCATGTCTAGTCTTGACCCAGTCTACAGACCCGGTTTGACAATCTGCCTATTACGAGTTTTGATGGAAATTATCTGGTTGTTGTTGTTGTATTGAGTAGTTTAGTTTGAATAATGCCTTAGCCATTAGAACGAGTGCCGATGTTTCAATATGCGGTTGTGGGATCTGTAATGTCTTCGGATTTGGCATTGGTTGTTGTCATGTAGTTCTGGTTGAAAATGATGGTTGTGGTTATAGTTGTTGTTATGGGTTGTGGTTGTTGCATGAGGGTAACTTTGGTGATGGTGATCTTGTGAAACACTGGATAGTTGAAAAGGATTGTGGAATTTGCCATGATGCTAGCGGATCATGTGGTTTTTGCAAGTCTGTGGTCAGCTCTTTTATCATCAACCTCCTTTGAATGTTACTTCAAGAAATCATAACAACTGAGTGTAATCTGTCTATGCAAGTCCTTGTTTGATGACCAATGGTAACATGTCGACTCCATTTTGGTTGTAAGTTGTTTAGGAACTTGAGATTACTATCTAATCTTTTCCAGGAAAGTGTTTGTTTTCCCTCTTAAAATCATTCATTAACTTTGAGAAACAATGATGATAAGACTCAATCGATTCCCCATCAGTAGAAGTAAACCTTTCCCATTCATTAAACAACTTAGCCTTCTTCTCTTGAATTCCAATATCAGAACCTTTCATCATTTGTTGAACACGTAACCAGATTTCCTGAGCAGTTTCACAACTATCTACAGCAACATAGATGTCTTCAAGAAGACCAAGAAGAAATGGTCTGAATAGCTTGATCATCTGCTTCCATCTGTTTTAATTTCTGCTGCTGTGAGTTCAACATCTTTTTCATGAAACGTTTCAGGAACAGGTACTATCACGGTCTGCATCACCTGGGTCAGGAATCATGGCGTACTGTCATAAGGACCATTCATAATGGATTTAGATTAACGTTCCATTTGGTCTACTCTTTAGCATACGAAGAAGACGTTATGACCATGGAACACAGCTCTCTTTGTTAAGCATAGAGGGCGTTTTCAGAACCAGCTGCATAAATGTCTGTGAAGTCGACAATTGCAGAAGAGGTATGTAAAATGATAAAACAAGGATCCTTTAGTGGGTAAAAGGATTTGTTTGTTGTTGTGGAAAACTATATTCACAGATTTTTCCGAAATCTTTGATTAAAAACCGAGAAAAAAACGTATCTTTCGCAGGGATTTTTTACAAATCGAAGACAAAAACCGTAAAACAATCAAAATTTGCCTAGTTCGGTTCCTCTGCTCAAACCGTAAAACAAAAAATTGACTAGTTCGGTTCTTATGCAAATTCACTAGTTCGGTCCTCTGCTAGTTCGGTCCTTCGCTAGTTCGGTCCTTCGCTAGTTCGGTTCTCACGACTAGTTCGATCAACTAGTTCGATCCTCTAGTTCGATCCTCTCGTTCGATCCTCTAGTTAGAGAGATCAACTAGTTCGATCCTCTCGTTCGGTTCACAAGTGAATTCACTCGATCGGTCCTTGAAGGAAAATTACTCGATCGGTCCTCAAAGGAAAATTACTCGTTCGGTCCAAACAGAAATACACTCGTTCGGTCCAAATAGAAATAAACTCGTTCGGTCCTTGAAGGAGTAAACTCGTTCGGTCCTTGAAGTAGTAAACTCGTTCGATCCTAAAAAGAGAATTTTGCTCGTTCGGTTGAGACACCAAGAACTCGTTCGGTCCAAACAAGTACGTTGCTCGATTCTTTGCTTCTTTCCGTCCTTGCGTTTTGCACAGCAACCAAAAGAACCACAAATAGACGCTTTTGAAACCAAGTAACTACAAGCACTAAACCACGACGAAACCACACCGAAATAGCCAAAACGAAACCAAGAGAAAACTAAAAAAAACCCACCCGACGAATGATAAGCTTAAAAAAATACCACAACCAAATCACAACACCCAACCTTGGCTCTTGATACCACTTGTTAGGATATCATTTCATCACCAAACACAAAAATAAGAAAAAGAGATTTTAGAGAGAGAAAGATAAAAAGAAAAATGGTTACTTGTTCATGAAAAGAAAAATGAGAAGCAACACCCTCTCCACACTTGGAGAGGGCTTTAAATAGTTACAAGAGTGGACTATTCTTGTGGGCTTTGTGTTGGGCCGGTTCTTAATACAAATGGGCTTGAGCCCGACAACTAGGCCCAACTAGCTTAACTAAACTCCCGAAAACTACGTTTTCCTATACAAGGCTCGGGATTGTTTAATGACCATCACTTTACTAAATATCACGGCTAACAGGACATAAAAGCCATGTTCTATGTGCTTGAACTTGAGCTAGAATTGTCTCAAATTCAGCTTTATTCCTCCACACAACAGCATGTGTGTTCCACTCAGGTGACAAACTTCTTAATAACTTTTGATTAACATCTTCTTGTGAAAGCTTTTCATCCAAAAGCTCTAACTGACTCATAAGCTTTTGAAGCCTATTAAAAGTTTGATCAAGCATTTATGAGCTTGAAGCAGTGAAGTTTTCATATTGCTGCTTTAAGAGATTCCTTTAAGTCTTTCTTCCTACCAAATCTCTTTTCAACAGCTTACAGCAACTTCTTAGCATCTTTATAGAGTTAAACTTTAACTGATGTTCATTGGAAATGCCTATCATTAAAGTACTTCTAGCTTTCACCTCTAATCTTCTCTGAGCCTTTTCTTCAGCAGTTGTAATAGGCATCACTATCATAACACCTTCCATCGTTGTTGTTTTTGGCAAGGTTGCACCATTCTCTATGACTTCCCACAATGCATAGTTTATCATCTGTATATATTGTTCAATCCTCATCCTCCAGATCTCATACTCACCAGGTTTGAGCATGGGAACTTTAGATGCAGCCACCATGTGTGCAAAATCTTGATCCATATCTTAAAAAAAAGATCTTGTGTATAAAAACAGGTTCCTCTCTTTCAAAGCTCCTTAACAAGCTCTGATACCACTTGTTGATCCCACTTCAATAGATCGAATTCCTTAAGCTTGTTTAAGGATTAGTTATATTAGATAAATCTAACATAACTATAGTAGAAACTTTGTTTGAATGTATTAAAGATTATGCGGAATCTAATCTTTAATATTAAGAAGAATTATCAATGAAACAGTAATTCGATGAACATACAATTCAACAAATAAGCTCCAATATTATTAATGATAATAGTATAAATACTCTCAAAGTATTAGGGTTACAAAGACCTTGAAGCTAAGAATTATACGACTAAGATTGATAAAAGATTAACAAAAGATATATGAAACTCTATGCCCTAGGACTTCCTTTTATACACCAAGGATCCGTAGTCAGCTTACAATACTTTCCTAAGTATCCATAATCTTTTCTAAAAACAACTAATACATATCATATAAGCAGTACTAACTAGCAACATTAACTTGATATTCAATAGCAGTAGTAACTTCAAGCATATTTTCACTAGCAGCATTAACTTTAGCTGAGCAGTCTTAACTTTGTACTAGCAGTAGTAACTACTTAGCATATTTTCTTTGAAGTTCATCAGCAGCACTAATATTCACTAGTAGTACTAACTTTGTATTAGCATTAGGAAACACTTAGCATATTTTTTTGAAGTCTCTGAGCAGTACTAACTCCAGCTGAGCAGCATTAACACAAACATGAGCAGCAGTAATCCAAACAACATTAATAAGATTTTTAATCCCAACACATGCATTTTGGAGCTTAAACAAAGATATTTGAATATTACTGTTCTGACATTCAATACACCTTATCCATCAAGGAAGATACAACATATCTGTGCCTGCACTTCACCAAACACCACGAAGGAAACAAGATCAATAAGCCGTATCCAGAAGAAGGCAATACGCCGTATTCAAGCTATATGGAAATAAAATATTCAGGAAGATATCAAACCTGGTCCCTACTCCAAGAAATCCCCAATACGCCGTATCCAAGACTTTGGATACGCCGTATCGACCATATTCCAGACCCTATAAATAGAAAACTCAAAAACGAGTTTTAAGTGTGCTAAATTATATTTTCAATACCTAAACCACAAAAGTCGATTTTCAGAGGAGAAGAAGAGCAGAAGAGGTCTTGCAACATGATTAATTCCAAAGGAGACAACTTGTAATCTCCTATACTCTTGTAATTGTTCAGTTTTTGGTATCATTCGTTAACTCGGTTAGTTTACCTTGGGTAAATTATTACTCTTGTATTGATTATGACGTTTGAAGGCTAATACCTTCGGGTATTAGCCATTATTATGACGATCTTAATGTTTGGTTTGTTTATCTCGATTTCTTAATTTATCATTGATTTCTTGTTTATGTTTATCAATTTATACTTGTTTATGTGGTCTAGTCCTACATATTTAATGCACTATAACTTCGGTGTTTTTTGGGCGTAGGCTAAGAGTTCGGGATAGCTCTCCATATTGCAATTTATATATCTAGAATCATAGGATCACAAATATTGACCTATCCTTGCCTTTAGTTTAGTGAGCTTAGTTGAGTCATAATGTGACCTTGGTATCAACGAGTACGTTCTTATTCCATTGGTAAGGACTCGGACAGTGGACTACTAGTAAATAAAGAGCCGTTAAGCAATAAGTGGGTAAAGTCTCTATGAGCTAGGGTTTAACCAGATCAACATTGCTTTGATCCCTAAGATAGATTATAATCAAGCAAATAAGGATGCTTTATGCGGATGCGTTTAATTGTGACAGAATTCTACATATCTAGGTTTAAGGAAGAAGTACTGCCTTAATCTTAAGAATGATATGCCACCTCGAAGTAAGTAATCATTGCACTAAATAAACAAACCAACGTTCTGATTGGATTAATAATGGTTAATACATTTTTCTTACATTTGGCTAGACCGCTCTTTTAGCTTCTGTTAATTTGCTTGCGTGTGTTTTAGTGTTTTAAGTTGCTTTTAGTCACCACCCCCCTTATTCATTAGATTTAGGATTAACGTAGGTTTATCATAGGTTATACTAACTTAGATTATAAAAACCAAAGCATTAATAAATTGAAAGTGTTTCTCGCTCTTAGTGATCGACACCCTACTTACCACGAAACTACCACCGATCGCGTACACTGCCTGTTAAAGTGTTGTTCAGTCAGAAAAATATAAATTTAAAACTTAAATTCATAAAATTAACACCACACAACGACACATCAAGTTTTTGGCGCCGTTGCCAGGGAGTGAAAATTTAATCTTGATTTTTATTAGATATTTTGGTTTTTAACATTAGATTAGATCTAACCCTTAGGATTAGTGTAATTTAGATTAGTGTATAATTATGTATATTATGTATATTTTCTTGTATATTTGTATGATTAATTGTTTGCGTGTTTAATTGTATTTCATAATACACTGTTATGGTCGATAACCCGATACGGCGTATCCACTTCTATTGGATACGGCGTATCTAACTTTCTATCCAAATACAGCATATTCGTTCAAAAGATTAATACGGCGTATTCAATACCATTGAATTCAACGTATTGATTATCTGATACAGTAACAGATCTGGTTTTTCGCATTTAATTTTCGTATATCTGTATTTTCTTTCTCCTAAGCCCATACTACTGATTGTTTATCCCTTGTTTTAGGTAGGGCATGACAAGAAGTTTGACTAAGGAACTATTTACACCTTTCAAGGATCCGAAACGAGAATTTTGATCATCTAGGAAGCACTTCGAGACACTAAGTCTTGAAGAATCAAGATCGCCTGATTTCGATCTATTTTCTGACCAAGAAGAATATTCGGAGGAAGAAGTTGCGGAAACAATGGCGGAAACTATGGAACAATACATTAGCAAAACTCAAGCCGACTATGAATCGGGAGTTGTGATGACATCAAATAACATCTATTTTATAGCATCATTTATCCTATGTAATTATCCCATTTTGTATAATTATTGCAAAGAATTGTTACTTAATCATTTGTATTTGAGAATTGCAGTAATTATGGAGTACTTGGTAAAAGTTAACTAAAAGGCATGCATTCTGGAGCTTAAACGAAGATATTTGAAGATTATTGTTCTGACAACCAATACGCCGTATCCATCAAGGAAGATACGGCGTATCTGTGTCTGCACTTCCCCAAAGACCACGAAGGAAACAAGATCAATAAGCCGTATCCAATAGAAGGCAATACGCCGTATTCAAGCTATATGGAAATAAAATATTCTGGAAGATATCAAACGTGGTCCCTACTCCAAGAAATCCCTAATACGTCGTATCTAAGACTTTGGATACGCCGTATCGACCATATTCCAGACCCTATAAATAGAAAACTCAAAAACGAGTTTTAAGTGTGCTAAATCATATTTTCGATACCTAAACCACAAAAGTAGATTTTCAGAGGAGAAGAAGAGCAAAAGAGGTCTTGCAACGTGATTAATTCCATAGGAGACAACTTGTAATCTCCTATACTCTTGTTATCGTTCAGTTTTTGGTATCATTCGTTAACTCGGTTAGTTTACCTTGGCTAAATTATTACTCTTGTATTGATTATGACGTTTGAAGGCTAATACCTTCGGGTATTAGCCATTATTATGAAGATCTTAATGTTTGGTTTGTTTATCTCGATTTCTTAATTTATCGTTGATTGCTTGTTTATGTTTATCAATTTATACTTGTTTACATGCTTAAGTATGCGACCTATCATTCAACTGGGTCTAGTCCTACATATTTAATGCGCTGCAACTTCGGTGTTATTTGGACGTAGGCTAAGAGTCCGAGATAGCTCTCTATATTGCAATTTATATATCTAGAATCACAGGATCACAAATATTGACCTATTCTTGCCTTTAGTTTAGTAAGCTTAGTTGAGCCATAAGGTGACCTTGGTATCAACGAGTACGTTCTTATTCCATTGGTAAGGATTCAGACACTGGACTACTAGTATATAAAGAGCCGTTAAGCAGTAAGTGGGTAAAGTCTTTATGAGCTAGGGTTTAACAAGATCACCATTGCTTTGATCCCTAAGATAGATTATAATCAAGCAAATAAGGATGCTTTATGCAGATGCATTTTATTGTGACAGAATTCTACGTGTCTAGGTTTAAGGAAGAAGTACCACCTTAATCTTAAGAATGATATGCCGCCTCGAAGTAAGTAATCATTGCACTAAATAAACAAACCAACGTTTTGATTGGATTAATAATGGTTAATACAGTTTTCTTACATTTGGCTAGACCGCTCTTTTATCTTCTCTTAATTTGCTTGCGTGTGTTTTAGTGTCTTAAGTTGATTTTAGTCACCACAAAACCATTGCTAGTCTCTCAAGCTGAAAACCCCCCTTATTCATTATATTTAGGATTAACATAGGTTTAGCATAGATTAGACTAACTTAGATTATAAAAACCAAAGTATTAATAAATTAAAAGTGTTTCTCGCTCTTAGTGATCGACACCCTACTTACCACGAAACTACCACCGATCGGGTACACTGCCCGTTAAAGTGTTGTTCAGTCGGAAAAAAATAAATTTAAAACTTGAATTCATAAAATTAACAACACACAAAGACACATCAAGTTTTTGGCGTCGTTACCGGGGAATGAAAATTTAATCTTGATTTTTATTAGATATTTTGGTTTTTAACATTCGATTAGATCTAACTCTTAGGATTAGTGTATAATTCTGTATATTCTGTATATATGCTTGTATATTTATGTGATTAATTGTTTGCGTGTTTAATTGTTTTTCATAATACACTGTTCTGGTCGATAACCTGATACGGCATATCCATTTCCATTGGATACGACCTATCCAACTTTCTATCTAAATACATCGTATTCGTTCAAAAAATTATACGGCGTATTCAGTTCCATTGAATACGGCATATTGATTATCTGATATAGTAACAGATCTGGTTTTTCGCATTCGGTTTCCGTATATCTGTGTTTTCTTTATCCTGAGCCCATACTACTGATTGTTTATCCCTTGTTTCAGGTAGTGCATGACAAGAAGTTCGACTATAACTATTAACACCTTTCAAGGATCTGAAACGAGAATTTTGATAATTTAGGAAGCACTTTAAGACACTAAGTCTTGAAGAATCGAGATCGCCTGATTTCGATCTATTTTCTGACCAAGAAAAATATTCGAAGGAAGAAGTTGCAGAAACAATGGCAGAAACTATCGAACAATACATGAGCAAAACTCGAGCTGACTAAGATCGAGAGTTGTGATGACATCAAATAACATCTATTTTATAGCATCGTTTATCCCATGTAATTAACCCATTTTGTATAATTATTGCAAATAATTGTTACTTAATCGTTTGTATTTGAGAATTGCAATAATTATGGAGTACTTAGTGAAAGTTAACTAAAAGGCACACATTCTAGAGCTTAAACAAAGATATATGAAGATTACTGTTCTGACAACCAATACACCGTATCCATCAAGGAAGATACGGCGTATCTGTGCATGCACTTCACCAACAACCACGAAGGAAACAAGATAAATAAGCCGTATCCAAAAGAAGGCACTATGTCATATTCAAGCTATATGGAAAGAAAATATTCTGGAAGATATCAAACGTGGTCCCTACTCCAAGAAATCCCTAATACGCGGTATCGACCATATTCCTGTCCCTATAAATAGAAAACTCACAAACGAGTTTTAAGTGTGCTAAATCATATTTTCGATACCTAAACCATAAAAGTCGATTTTCTAAGGAGAAGAAAATCAGAAAAGGTCTTACAATGTGATTAATTCCATAGGAGACAACTTGTAATCTCCTATACTCTTGTAATCGTTCAGTTTTTTGTATCATTCGTTAACTCGGTTAATTTACCTTGGCTAAATTATTACTCTTGTATTGATTATGACGTTTGAAGGCTAATACCTTCGGGTATTAGCCATTATTATGAAGATCTTAATATTTGGTTTGTTTATTTTGATTTCTTAATTTATCGGTGATTGCTTATTTATGTTTATCAATTTATACTTGTTTACGTGCTTAAGTATGCGACCTATCATTCAACTGGGTCTAGTCCTACATATTTAATGCGTTGCAACTTCGGTGTTGTTTGGGCGTAGGCTAAGAGTCTGGGATAGCTCTCCATATTGCAATTTCTATATCTAGAATCATAGGATCACAAATATTGACCTATCCTTGCCTTTAGTTTAGTGAGCTTAGTTGAGTCATTATGTGACCTTAGTATCAACGAGTACGTTCTTATTCCATTGGTAAGGACTCGGACAGTGGACTACTAGTAAATAAAGAGCCGTTAAGCAGTAAGTGGGTAAAGTCTCTATGAGCTAGGGTTTAACAAGATCACCATTGATTTGATCCCTAAGATAGATTATAATCAAGAAAATAAGGATGCTTTATGCGGATTTGTTTAATTGTGATAGAATTCTACCTATCTAGGTTTAAGGAAGAAGTACCGCCTTAATCTTATGAATGATATGCCGCCTCGAAGTAAGTAATCATTGCACTAAATAAACAACTTAACGCTCTAATTGGATTAATAATGGTTAATACTGTTTTCTTACATTTGGCTAGACCGCTCTTTTAGCTTCTGTTAATTTGCTTGCGTGTGTTTTAGTATCTTAAGTTGATTTTAGTCACCACAAAACCCGTGCCAGTCTCTCAGGCTGAAAACCCCCTATTATCCATTAGATTTAGGATTAAGATAGGTTTAGCATAGATTAGACTAACTTAGATTAGAAAAACCAAAGTATTAATAAATTGAATGTGTTTCTCGCTCTTAGTGATCGACACCCTACTTACCACGAAACTACCACCGACCGGGTACACATCAAGTTTTTGGTGCCGTTGCCAGGGAGTGAAAATTAATCTTGATTTTTATTTGATATTTTGGTTTTTAACATTAGATTAGATCTAACCTTTAGGATTAGTGTAGTTTAGATTAAGTTTATATTCATGTCTGTTTGCTAATTGTCTTTATGTAACAAGGCGTATTCAGTTTACTGAATATGACGTATAAGTTATTTGACGGTTTTCTGCCCTAGTAAGTTTATTACAGGATGGATGACCCAAACATTACTATGGAAGAATACATCAGGCTCGAGGAAGAAAAAGCTTGAAAACGTGGGAAAGTGTTTAACTGGGAAACTGCTAAGTATGGTAAGATCTGGTATGATAAAGACGTTTACAACGTCAGATCTGTTGAAACCGAATTCCCAGCTATAGTCTTCAATGATAATTAGTCATCAAATGAAACGCTCTGTTGTGAACCCACGGTAAGTTATCTTAACAACAATAAAATTGACTTTAGAATATCGATTGACGAATCCGACAATGAAGATTACACGGTAGTTTTTGACAAAAACTCGTAGTCTTATAAAATAATTTCTACCAATGATTTGAAAACAGATTTGGAAAATGATAATGAAAAAGTCAATATACCCTTGTTTTCATCACCCGAGCCTTCGGTCAGTTGTATTGACGATTTAGACTTCTTTAAAGATTTCGAGAATGAATTTTCAGCCATTGTTTACAATGATGCTCTAACGTCTAAATTCAATTTCTCAACTGAACCCACTTTATGCCCTCAAAATATTGATGAATTTGATTTGAAAGATGAAACATCGTTGTCCAAATATGATGAGGTGGAACAAAACGTTTTGTACTTTAATGATCTATGTCCTTTTAACATAATTTGTCCCGATGATCTAAAATCGGATAAAGGCGATGATGATAATGAAATCGATATGATACAATCTTTGGGGGGTAATGAAAATACACAATGGTCAAATAATCAGTTGGAGGGAAGTCACGATAAGATCAAAAAAGTTTTCATTATGAAATTTTTTGTCATGGAGTTAAATGTAAATTTTGTGGCTTGGAATTATCTTGTCAACGGGATGCTATTCAATCTTATTAACAATTTGTATGTGCCATTTGGCATTCCGTTCGACCCTAAATGGTATTATAAGGATGACATTTACACAAGAATGTTGCGGAGGCCAAGGTACGTTTTCTTTACTTTGTTAAATCTAGGGAAAATTGGTCTCAAAGAACGGATATGGCGTATTAGGTTAACACCTATACGGCGTATCCACTATTTTAACTTGTTTTGACTAAGTCAACAAAATTCGCCCAATACGACGTATTTCACAAACACCAATATGACGTATCAAGTCTGGGTATAAAAGCCTAACTGATATGCCGTATTAAGTTTTACGCACATACTTTTCACTCTCACACAAAATTTTAACCGCGAAAAAACTCTTGGAGAATCCAATCCCTTGCATCTGTTTTTTAATCTCTCTCGATTCATCACCACAAGAAAAAAGACTGGCGATGTCCTATCGTGTAGGGTCAATTATTTGATTATCAAGTTTTAAATTTATATTTAGCCGACAAACCTAAAACAACACTTTAACAGGCAGTGTACCCGGTCAAGATGGAGTTTTGCGGTAAGTAGGGTGTCGAACTCTAAGAGTGAAACGTTAATCCTATATTCTGTCAGTATTTTAATTAGTCTAATTAGTCTATTTACTGGTTAAACCTATGCTATATACGTTGTTCTAATGATATGGGGGGTTTTCAGCCTGAGATACTGGCACAGGTTTGGTGGTGACAAATATCAATTCTATACACAATAAACACAAAAGAAGAAAACCAAAAGATAGAAAATCGGTACAAGCCAAATGATAGAAAACTATATTAGCCATATTAAATCCAGTTTAATGTTGGTTTGTTTGTTTTAGTGCAATGATTTACTTATCTCGAAGCGGCATATCATTCTTAAGACTTAGGCGGGACATCATCCTAAGGCCTAGACATGATTAATCCTGTCACAATTAACGCATCCGCGTAAAGCATCCTTTAGTTTAATTATAATCTATCTTAGGGAATCAAAGCAGCGGTGATCCTGTTAAAACCCTAGCCCAACGGGACTTTACCCACTTATTGTTTGATGGGGTTTTATATACTGGTAGTCCACTATTTAAATCTTTATTAGTTAATTAAGAGCATGATTGCTGAAACATAAATGGGTCACCTACCGGTCCAACTAAGCTCATAATTCAAAGACAAAGACAGAACGTTATTTGTGATCCTATTGGTCCAGTAATATAAAACACGATATGGAGAGCTATCCGATATGGAGAGCTATCCTGGTATCTAGATTACTTTTTTGGTATCACTAGACCTAATTGAATGATACGTCGCTATAATGTCAAACACATAAACAATTATGGAGGGATAAACATAATAAACAATCAACGATAAATTAAGAAATAGATTTTAAAACAAACCAAACATTAAACTTTCATAAGATGGTTAATACCCCAATGTATAGCCTACAACCATGTAATTATACAAGTGTAATCAAACAATTTAAATTCCCAACGATTAAGAGAGTAAAAATTACACGATGTCTTCTATGGATTCATGATCAATGCTTGACCTTGGTGGCTAATCTTCTCTTCTAAAATTCGTCTTTAATGAGTATGGTATAAAGAATATGATATTGCACACTGAAAACTCGTTTTTGAGTCTTCTATTTATAATGTCTGAAAAAGACTCGATACGCCGTATCTAGCTAGGTCGATACGACGTATAGGGCTGGATTCCTTGGAGTGTGCACTACGTTCTCAATCAATCAGTGATATATTCCTAATTTACTTTATTTACTGTATCTTCGAATAGTTGTCTTCATGGATACGACATATGTAAACAGAAGGGATATGCCATATAAGGAATTGGTCAAACGCGTTTTCTTGTGAAGTTCAGGCACTGATACGCCATATCTCTTTAGTTGGATACGGCGTATGTAGTCAGAAATCAGCATTATTCAAATATCTTCGTTTTAGCTCTAAATTATGCGCCTTTTAGCATGTCTTCACAAAACACTCCTGAATTACTGCATTTATTAACTTTAAAGCAATTAAGTACCAAATTATGCAATATTTATATAAAAGTGGGCAAAACAGATGGGATAAATGATATAATAAAGTGACGTTATTTGATGTCATCAAATATCCCCCCACTTGAATCCTACTTGTACTCAAGTAGACTTTAGAAAGTTTCAGTTTATGAAAATGTGTCCCAACCGATGTTAAGGATTTTCCGTTTAAGCATCGTTTTGTCCTAATCACCTGTACATAACCAAGCTCCTCACGAAATATGGAAATGAAAACACTCAGATCACTCAATTAATCTATGGTGCAACATTTAATTGGTACGCTCAATTGCTCGGTCGTGATTAGTTTCTATCATAGGCTTGGCAAGGATACACATCTCTTCCGCTAAAGATGAGGAGAAACAAGTCAAAAGATAAAGTAGGTTAAGAAGGCTTAGGGTTGATCATTCAACAGTCTTTCACCATAAGTACCATACCAACAAGGCAGCTGCATCGTACATACACGGCCGTAACGACGAAATAGACACATACAATCCGATCACATCCTTGTTCGTGTTTAACCAACGGTTAGGATGAAGAACGATATAGGGTAGGGAGCTTCTAACTGTCACCAAAAGTCATCATCCAACAAGGAAGCTGAGACATGCATACATGGCCGTAACGACAGAATAGACATGCATGCTCGTACAAGTCCTTGTTCGAGTAGACATTAAGGTTCGTTGCTAGGAAAGAGAAGTAAAATGGGTGTTAAAACAAAATTTCACGAAACAAATAGATTAAGCCAACAAATAAGGTACGCTTGCTAGTAACTTTCCCCCAACCATTTCATGACAAAGACTCGAACATATAGATAAACGCCTCGATCATAGAAATGAAAAAGAAAACCTAAGTTGGCGTTCTCGCTCTTTACATACTTTTACAGAATAAGTGGTGATATCGGCCACTTTTTACAAGACTTTACATCGTTGATTTTTTGTAACGTATCAAAGAATAATTGATCCTTCCAAGTAATTCCTTCGGTATAGACTTCTTTTGAACTGACTATTTTTCTTCCTTCTCTTTTTTTGCTTTTTCTCTTTTTCCATTTTTTTGCAATACATCATAAATCTCGGTTTTATTTCATCATCTTCACTATCATAATTCATCCGGATAATCTTTTCCTTGTAACACTTCTTCTTCGGACATGATTCATAATCGCGAAAGTAGCAAAACTTACGAGCTACATATTTTTCCCATTGCATTGTGCAATTTATTGACCATTACAGAGATAGAAAAATTTCACTTTGACACAGGGAATACAAAACTTTACACGAAAGCAACTAGCAACTTTGATTAAAATAGGCTTAATCTACACGGTATGCTAAGGTGCAAAGGTGTAACGAAACATATAATATGGTGTAGAAAAAGAAAAGAATGGCTAAACAGGTTGTTATAGGGGATCTTACTCTAAAAATGAGAGTAAACAAAGGGTTACACGGGATTTAACTAACCAGTGTAGTTAGTTAATTTTTACTACATGTAGGCTATTTGGTTTAATCCTAGAAATTTATCAGTTGAACATGTTCCTCCATCTAAATCCATAGTACTAATCATTGCGGTCTCGAGTGATATACCAGGCCAAGTTCTAAAGTCTACTACATCACCAACACACTCATAATTTTGTGGAATTTTTAGTAAGCAATTGGAAACGGAATAGGCTTAATTCTCATAATATGTATCAAGGGTTATAGTGCACTAGGTAATGTAACTAGTGATTTTTGCAAAAGTCATGCTAAAAAAATATTTTAATTTTATTTTTAAGCACTTTTAAGCACGTAGCATGTTATTTTGTAAAAAAGAAGACAAGTACGTTCTAATTCTCCATCCCCCCACTTAAATTATACAATGTCCTCGTTGTATAGATAAAACAATAAATAATAAGGGAAAAATAGAATTAGAACGAAAAACTCCCTGATGTTTTGCTCATGATAATTCTCCAAGATGTGTTCTTGAGCAAAAAGTGTGTTGACTAGGGCTTCAGAATGCCCGGATAAGTTCAACACATGTCTTTTTCAGAATATACCATATCATAGTTTCAGCAAGGTCCTGCATAAAAGATTAGAAGACAAGTGCAATTTCTATCTCGCTACAATGGTACAAGAAAACAATTAAACACACAACTGTACATGGATCAATACGCCGTATCCCAAACCCTAGGATACGCCGTATGGTTCCTGTAAAAACAATTAAATACTAGAAATTAAATATTAAGTTTTTAAAACTGATAACGTCCACCCACATCTATATGTCGTATCCATTAGGGTTCGATACGCCGTATAGAGTGTCTGGGAAGACAAACTCGTGCAACAAACAATTAAAATACGACAAACAATTAAAATGATCGGGTTGTCTCCTGGAAAGCACTTTTATTTCAGATGGTCTTTAAGTTTGACCTTTTTCTTTCTTTATTCATCATCAATTCGCTCACACTCGTCCCCGTGTGCGAATTTCTTCATAATCATTTGGAATGATGCGTACTTCTTGCAAAATTTCATGCCGAGCACAACGTCTTTTGTTATATCATCACCGTCAATGATGATAAAATCTGTAATAATAGAAAAACTTCTGATGAAAATAGGTATATCGATCAAAGTTCTAGCATGACTCTTCCCTTCATCCTTGTCCTTAAATATTTTAGACATTAAGTTAATGGACAAGGAAGGGAGAAGGTCAGCGTTAACATACTTATACCGGATTACAGAAGAAAATTTCATTTTATAAGAGTTGGTTTTAACAAAAGTTGGCTCAAAATCAACATCTCGATTCGTTTTAGGTTCTAGAGGTATGTCCAAATCATTTAATTCTATGTAGTTACCATAAGTTGGGTCGAATGATTCATCACCCTCTCCTATAAGCTATGTTTTTTAATCAAGACTTTTTATCACAAAGACCCTTTTGATTATGCTAGTGGCGAGCTTAATACTTTTAAAAACAAGTTTTTCTTCCCTGACCCTTAAAGTAATCTTACTTTTGAAGACATCAATCTTAGAATAGGCAGTTGACAAGAATGGTCATCCGAGGATTAAAGGGACATCGTCATCCTCTGGTATGTCAAAGACGATAAAGTCTATATGGAAAATAAATTTGCCAATCCTTACTAGCACATTTTTGGCAATACCCTGTGGTTGTTTTATGGTTCAGTCAGCCAGTTCGATGGTCAACCTAGTGTGAGATAAAATTCCAAAACCAAGGTTGGTATAGGTAGAAAATGGCATGATGCTCACACTTGCTCCAAGGTTAACAATGGCTTTATTAAAACAGATATTATAAATAAAACAAGGTAAACTAAAGCTCCCTGGGTCTTTTTCCTTCTGAGGCAAGGTGTGATCATAAGCATCCAGAATCTTCACATCTTGTGCCTCTCTCCAATCACCACAGCCGAAGTTTTGCAGTCGTCTTAAGAAATAGACTGTTTTATAAAATACGCTCCTGTGTTATGTGCCTGATACGGCGTATGGACCACATTCGATATGGCGTATCTCAGGAAAATCAGCTTTAGTAGTTAAGATCGATTTAACTTGGTCTTGAGGGTTTGTCTTCGTAGAGCTGGACAGGCTTCCAAACCCTCTTTCTTGCAAGACCTTGCTCATCTGTCCGATTTGTATTTCCATGTTCTTAATTGAAGCTCCTTGATTTCTTATTGCTGCATCAGTAGAAGCTCAGATCTCTTTGATTATGTTCGAGTTTTCTTTATGCCTTTTAGCTGTATCTACCATAAATTTGGTCAGTGATTCTTCCAGGCTTGGTCTCCGATCGGGATACAAGGAGTTTCCATTGTTTCATTGGTAGAATCCTGACCCTGCTGCTTTATATTGTCCTCCAGGTTGATAAGGTGCACCGAACTGTGTATAGTAAGCCTCTTCTAAAGTGTTTCCTTTTGTGGACAATCCTTTGTATAGTGTGGTCCCTTGCATAGTTTGCATCCGACTTGAGCAGCGTACACTTTCTCATTTACTTTCTTTTATTTCTCGTCCGAGATTGTTGAGTTGGGTTGGATAGCAGCAAGCCCGTCAGAAGTTTCAGTACTTCTGGTCCTTGAAGATGTTCCAGTGTGCCATTTATGGGAGTATTCAACCATTTCTTGGATGGCAATTTTAGCACCAGCAGTAGTTTTGGAAGGTATGGCACCCTTTGAGTCCAGGATTTGTCGAGTTGGAACATCAAGCCCATTATAAAACAAGATGACTTCCTGCATGTCAGTTAAAAATGTTAAGGACACTTCATCAGGAATTCTTTAAATCTTTTCCATGCACAGAAAAGGCTTTCATCAGGCTCTTGCTGGAAGTTGTTAATTTCCTCCATTTTCTTTGCGTTACGGGCAGGTGGACAGTATTTGTTCAGAAACTTAGTTTTGAGAACCTCTCAGGTTGTAATTGACCCTGATGATTATTATTCAAATGATAATCAATCTCATTATTCAACCCATTTACAAATTTGGAATATGAACATGAAATCGAGATTATGATTTATCTAGATCACGAAAATATCAATCAAATAACCATAGATATTTTCCCGTGTCTACATGTTTAACCATCCTCGGTTATTACATGAAATCATGAAGTCGATTGCAAGACAACAAGATTAGTCATCAAATTGCAATTCACACTTGCAATGAAGATGTTTCATTGAGTCTAAAGTGTTCAAATGTTTGTGTTATTAGCTATGGTCAAATTATACATGCTAAACTTAACACACTCTAAGTAGGATTGATGACTTATGAATTTCCATCGAGAAACTTATAAGTACTTGAAAAGTGCTTAATTACACATATCTTTTACCTCCAAAAACGAGCTTAAATGACCAAAAACAGACAAAAACTGCCAAATATATGT
>BQNB010051541.1:2623-40931 GCA_026074375.1 Tanacetum coccineum | reverse complement strand
CAAACACGTACAATAATAAAAATAAATAGCACATTTATTGACGTCGTCAAAGACTTGAAAACACAGGGTGTTGCTTTGTAGACCTCCTCACAAAAATATTCCAGTTCAGTCAAACTCTTGCAAGTGCCTTTCATCAGCTCAAATGTTGGACCTGCTAGCAATTCAGGTGTTAGAGTTTGAACATTTAGCCGGTTCAGCACAAAAGCGGAGAAGTCAAATGTAGAATCGGTTAGTTCATCAAACGACTCTCGAGGGTCCTGTTGTGCCAGATTGCTAAGCCAAGGTTGGACAGATTCATGAACGGCAGGAACAGACGTATTCCATGCATGATCAGGAGAAGGTAGTCTCGTAGGTTTTTGAAACCAGTCAGGAAGATGTTGAACCTCTTCTTCGGCTTGTTCATCTTGGACACCTGTTTCGAACTCCTGGTCTGCAGGTCCTTTAAAGACATCTGTAGAGTGCATAGCTTCCCCTACTGGAGCAGATTGGCTAGCAGATTTCGTGTGAGTCTTAGATCCTGTACTGGTAGTCTTTCCTGCTGTCTTGGTTGTCGTTTCACTTGGAGCACTGGTAGAAGCGGGTTCCTTTCCTGACCTTCTTCTTTTGGACCCCCGGTCTGTTCCAGCGGAGGGTTCTTGATCATCATCTGCACCATCTCTAGGTCTTTTAATTGTGACAGTATCGCCATATGTATCTAACAAGATTTTGTCGGCTTCATACGCCTCAACTAATGCCTTGTAGAGCTGTCTCTGAATGTCTGACCTGTTGATAGAGTTGTTAGCTTCCATCTTGTCAATTAAGATCTTTTTCAGCTCTAGTTCTGAAAGATTTGCAGCTACAGCATGAGATGTGTTGGCTTCCTTTGATGATCGCACCAGAACCTCAGACTCGAGTTGATCGGTTACGAACTTCTCGACTTTTGGAATAATTTTGGAGACTTCCTTTTTGACTTGTTCCTTGATGATTTTCTTCATTCCGTCATCAATTGAATCAAGAAATTGTTGATTTGCAGAAGTAGACTCTTCTCGAATTCTGTCATACTTCAATTGTACTGCAACGTCCACTGCTTCCTGCATTTTATTCGCTAGATATTGATCAACGGTGCCAGGAATGGAGGAGAGCGCTTCAGCATATTGATTTGTTTGTCTGAGTTCCGAGAAGTTGTCTTCTAATGCTTTCAGTCTGTAATCAAAGCCAAACAACGAGGCAAAGTTAGGAAGATTTTGTAGCAAGGAGCTTGTAGTAGTAGCCGGTGTCATAATTGGTGGTTGTTGTGTTTGAATGACATGAGGATACGGTGTTGGAGGGCGATTGATTTGTGCAGTGAAGGATGGCTCCATGATGGCTGTTACAGGTGTATCAATTAGAGAGGTGGCTTCAGTATGTTGTCTAAAAATATCATCAACACCGGTATACTTGGGTCGGATTCTGCATATGGAGACGAATCAGAAAGATACAGACGACCTCTGTTGTGACCATCAGGATTAACTAGAGTAAGGGTCACATGAGTGCTGTCTTAAATCTGTCATTACTTTATCTCTTCATACAAGATCGGTATTGGAATCTTTTGATGCCTCATTTCTTGATCCTCTTCATATGTAGTTCTTTCATCCGCTTTGCTCCTTCACATTCGTTCCTTCATCTTCAAATGGTCACTATGATTCATCATCTGATGATGAAATACCGAGAATTCATCTTCATCAGTATCTCTCTTCATGTAATACTCTCATCATCATGAGGGGGTCGTTGTGAGCTTTGGATGACAAATCATCACCATCATCATCTGATGCAGTCTCAGTCTGCCTCTTCATTCATTATCTTCTTGAACGGTCTCATAAGTCAGGTTTCATCATCATTTTGAACTTTCTCATCCATTGTCATAGGTTCATCCATCATCTTCATCTCCTGAAGTAGTCTCATTAACGTCATTATTACTGCATCCTTCATCATCTTGAGCTTTGCTCATTTCTATGATCATTCACTTGATTCTCCAAGAGATATCATCCACTGAGTCATAATCAGGTGCATCGGGGATCCCCTGGTGCAAACCAACCCTTTCCTTCTCTGCACCAGAACCCCTGCATGAGAGATGTGAGGATTCTTGAGGTTCTTTTTTGTGATTATTTTTGATTGCTCCGCTCTGTACAGTTCAGCCTCAGAGATAGTCTCCAGTTCTGCAGTCTTTTTCTGTTTCCTTTTCCAGATTTCTTTTCCTTGTATTAGGGCAAGTTGAGTGGGAGGCTGCAATTTAGGGAATTTGCATCTGTATTAGCCTGTCTTCTTGCTTCCTTTTGTCTTAGGAGGAATTGTATCTAAAAGCCATAGCATAATACTCTTTGTAGGAATTTGCGTTATGAGTTTGCGGTGTCCTCGTTGGTAAGCCATGCAGATAGCCCCGTACAAGCGTGGCTTCATTCTTGATATCAACATTGATTGTAGTAAACATTGGGTTCATTCATTGGCATAGCGACAATTGATCCTTGTTTCTTCTAGGAATTGGAAGGATCTTTTTCCCTACATAGTTGACGACTACTTGGTGAACCGAGGATAGGAAGGATTAGTACATCGCCACTGCCCTTTCATATTTTTGTTCTTCAAATTTGAAATGAAGTCCCTTCCACAGAGATATGCCATGATCAACGTTCTTCTTATTGTACATACCCCACAAGATTTGAGCTTGAGAAAGGCGGAGACTGTCATATGATGGAGTTCCGCTGAGACATTTGTTGATTACGCACGCAATATGATCTCCCAGGGTTGATGCCCGTAGTTTGATTGACATTAACGTCAGTGAGCTTCCTTATATCTCCAGAATGTCCAAGACTAGCTAGAAAGATGAGGATCTCCTTCTCAAGAGGTGGGTCTACAAACTTCTTATTACCAACTTTAGGGCAAATTTGAAGAATGTCCCTGAATTGCTCAAGACCGATGATGTGTTTCTTGTTATTCATCTTAAATCGGACAGATCGATTGTGAACATAAGCAGAAGCCCAGAATTCCTGCATGTAGATCTCGAGATCTTGCAGTGACTTGGGAAAAGCCTTGTAGAAAGGAAGTGATCTTTAGCACTAACATAGATACTTTGAAGGGTTGCTTCCTTTTGAATGTGACATCCGAACTTAAGCGAAGATTGCATTTTCCAATCTTAAGTCGGTCAGCAGGAGCCACCAATGCATCATCCAAAGCAATCTGATCCGCTATTGAGAGTGCCATGAGTCTGTTTAAGAAAGAGTGAGTGCAGTTTATAAGAAAAACACAATCATTTATTCATGAGAACCTTTATGACTTTTAGCACTTATGAAGATCAATCTACTTAGATAGACGAATAGCGTGTGAGACAAAGGCACCTATCCTAACAATTAAGTCGAATATAGTTAACCGTGGTTTTGTCAAGCTTTTACCGTCTATTTTAACCTAAGAGATTTGTTGAATTTTAATCTTAATTAAAAAAATTTGATCTAAAGTGTGTTATGTCAAAAATTGGTCAAGTGTTGACAACTCTACTCGTTTGGTCCTCAAAGGAACACCTTGATCGGTTTTTCACAAAATTACGCTCGTTCGGTCCTTATTATAAGCACTCGTTCGGTCCTTATAAGCAAACACTCGTTCGGACCTTTCTATATGGCACTCGTTCGATCCACATTGACAGTGGCTCGTTCGATTCATATTGACAATCACTCGTTCGATCCTTATTATAAGTCATTCGTTCGATCTAGTCAAATGGTCGCTCGTTCGATCCTTTCTAAACAACACTCGTTCGATCCTTTTTGTAAGTCACTTGTTCGATCTAGTCAAATGGTCGCTCGTTCGATCCTTTCTAAGCAACACTCGTTCGATCCCTTTTAAAAATCACTCGTTCGATCCTTTCTAAGCAACACTCGTTCGATCCCTTTTAAAAATCACTCGTTCGATCCTTTCAAGGAATCACTCGTTCGACCCTTATTGGATTACTCGTTCGATCCATAAATCACTCGTTCGATCCTTCCACTTAGACACTCGTTCGACTCACACCTCATTATTCGTTCGATCTACACAGGTTTGTGCAAGAACGATTTTCACATTTAACACTTAATCTAGCCTTTTCACTTAGCCATGATATAACAGTTTCATACATAAACATATCACATTGTTTCATTATTTCGCATTTTACACAAATTTTCGAACACAAACTTTCAAGAACACATTTAAAAACACAACATATGATCAAGTCAAGGTAACCTATACATTTATTAAGCCTAATCCTACAAAAGCCCTCAATCAATTACACGTTTTCACCACTTTTTGATTTGACGAACCCTAATTTTATAATTAGGGCTGTTATGATCAAGGATGATGGAAACACACAATTCCTTTAGGGATTCGAGTTGATTAGAAGATGAAGAACGAGGTTAAAGTTATACCTTAGATTTGATGGAGTGAGTGATCTTGATTGTTGTGAATCGAGTGGAGAGTGTTCGTGTGTGTGTTGTTGAGTGTGTTTTTGAGTGAGTGTTGAGTTCGTGTACAGTGAAATGGGACGGGGTGAGGATTGGTATGGTGGAATCAATGAATTTTCACTTTGACACTTTTGGCCCTCCATGTTTACTCAACTTATTAATTTTGCCAATTAAGTTTTATAAGGTATATTCAAGTTAAACAACTAGCACACATAGTCCTAAATGTTCTATCTCTCATACCTATAGACATAATTTTAGCAAAACTACACCCTAAAGGCATAAAACAAGTAACACATAACGCACAATCGGGTTAAACTTAATTACGTTATCGTTTGAAAATCTTTTTCCCATTTTACAGCTCATTTGATGATGACAAAGAAATTTGACATTCTCTCCCCCTCAAACAATGACCCATTTTCTAATTAAAGAGCTGTAGACATTGTTTGAGAAGTCTTGAATGTATTTGAAAAAAATCATTTTCAGATGATGGAATGAATTTTGTATGTGACAAAACATCAAATACAAGATAAATAAGAATTTCTCTTAATTTATTCACATAGAGCACTGAAACGTACACTTATGGGATATAGGAGAGGGTTGTGATGCAAAGTAATCACAAGCCTTTTGCATGGTCATAAAGTACGACATGCCGAGAACTAAATTCCCGTTGGATGAGGCCAAGTTTGCTTTTGAAATACTTGCCTTTAAGCTGATAACCGGGTTGACTATCCTGAAATAATAGCAGCCATTTGGCATGTTTTGAAACCATTTGAACTTCTGCTGAACTTCATTTACAGACTTGTATTCATTGTTAAATGACATTTTCTACGACCGTAATGTTATCGATTTCAGCAGACATGCATTGTAAAATTCTTTTTTGCATTTTTCTCACTTTTTTCAATTTATGTATTTTGTTTTTGAAAAAATTTATATTATAAAAGAAATTATTTTTTGGATTTTATGATTGTATTTAAAAACTAAAATGTAAGAGGAACATCTCCCCTTTTTGTAGTTTTCTGATTTAAGTATTACGTATTATACAGGATAGTTGAATAGGTACACCACTATCATCAACTTCAATTGCCAATTGTTTAGAGTTATCCAGCGTTTAAAACTCCGCCATTCCCAGCTTGTTGATATGAAATTCAATTCTTTCGCGGCCAGAGCTTTAGTGAGATGTCCGGCAGTTGATATTACCGTATTGACAAAGTAAAGTTCGATCACCCATTCTCACATGTCCTTGATGAAAATGAGTTAGAACCTGATGTCTATATGCTTGGATCTGAAATGTTTGAACATTGTTGAGCTAAGGGCAAATAGCGCTTTTTGATATCACAGTACATTGGATTTTATTGACTCCAAAGCCATAGTCGGTACGTTGTGATCTCATCTAAAGGACTGAGCACCACAACCAAGACAAAGCAATATATTCAGCTTCGTACTGGATTTCGCAGCGCTTTTCTGCCTTTTAGACGGACAGCTTTCAAGTCTATCACAAACAACTGAATTCTTCATTCAGGCACTGGTGGTCAAGGGTTGGCTTAGGAGGCTATGCCTGGAGCAATGGTTTGAAAGTTGAACCAGGGTAAACTATGCTTGGATGGCCAATCTCTTCTATCAAACTCATCAAGTTCTTCTTGATAGTGAGTTACACAAGGGTTCTAATGTCTTGAATCATTAAATTTCTTCAAAAGAACTTGTACTAAAAAGAAAAACTAAACACCGCAAACTAGAAAAATTAGGGGTTATGAAATAGCCTTAGAGCCACTAGAAGCTAGAATTCTTAGACATGAAAAGAATGAATTAGCTTGGGGTGATAGATATGAGTTTCAAAACTATGATCTTAAGTGAAGAGAAATAAAAATTAACAACTTAAATCTGGAATTAGAAAAAGGTTTGTTACGAAGAGATTGAATTGAAATCAAGATTGAAAAATGGAAGGGACATCAACGAATTCACTAAGATACTCCAATAGTCAGATGAGTAATTCATGTAAAAATGATTAGGGCTTTGGCACACAAATGGATGATTTGAGTAATAACTATTGAAATTAAAGATGAGAACGGTTTGATTGTTTCGGTTTATGAGGTAGGTATAGTGATGAAGAGAGCACACTAGCAAATAATAGGTCACTAAAGCAAATAAATGTCATGTTGTTCCCCCTCCAATTACAGGGAACCCACTAACCCCAAGAGCTGATATATCATTTGCCGGACTAGATGAGTATGCTTTTAGAAATAAAATCATAGAGTCTAAGACAACTGAAACTAAAAGGATGTAGGTACCACAAATGAAGCAACTGAGAGCATACTAGTAAAACACTAGTCTGTCAATGAAACAGTTGTGTCTAAGTCAAAGATTAATAGGGATGAAGTCATCATTGAGGATTAGACCTCAGATGATGAGGATGATGTGAGTGCTGACAAAACTGTTAGTTCTGTTAAGCCTAATGTGACTCATAGTGGTTAGGCGTCAAGTGATAAAAGTCTTCAAAACTTTACAAAAACCAAGGGATGGTTTTTAAGAAAGTAATAAATAAAGCTTGTTTATGCTTACAAAAGCATGGCACTTGATAAAAAGGACTGTGATTTCTCTTGACCAAAAAGAGTCGCTGAACCTGAGTTAAGAATTGGTCATATGGGGAGGTAGTCCAAAACAGTATGGAGACTTATTGCTATAGGGTAATCACCAAAACTTTTCAAAATTTTTGAAATACCCTCATGCAAAAAGGACCTTTAACCCATCAACAGTACTAACCATAGCAGGTTTAGTTAATACTGATATATCAAATGTTAGTACTGCTAGGTCTATTAGTACTGTTAGGCCTGTTAGTACTGCTAGGCCATTGGCCTCAAAAATAGCACAATCTAATAATGTTATTAGACCATATCACCCAAGATTGGACATTGTATGACCAAAAACCTCAAACACACCAATCAAGAGGTCTTACTTCACCCAACCTGTTTATAGACCCAAAGACTTAAAACCTGATGTGAAAACTTTTGAGGTTAAAAACATGACTACTGTTGGGACGAGGGAGTGTAGTTAGGGCAGGTGGCAAAATGTCTTAAGCAGGATACAATAGGTATGGAGGCCAAACATGAATTACCAGATCATGTGTCCAAATATAATGGCTCTTACATGCGCAAGAATTTTGAGTATGTTAGACCCAAAAGGGATTTCCAGTCAGTATTGACTAGGATCCCTAGAGAATTCTCTTACCTTTTTGGTGCAGGGCATTCCCAGGATCTTGTTACAGGATCTACTGTGGTGGATTAGTGGTTGCCTAGTGTCCATATGATGGGCAACAAAGCTTATCTTCAGACTATGAAGATTTAAAGGAGGCTTTGGGCTTTTGGGAAGTGTCCAAAGGATGGTAAAATACAGGTACAGGTAAAATCAAAACTGCCTAATTTAGACTTGGATAATGTTTACTTTGTAGATGCACTTAAGGTTTAATCTTTTTCTCTGTCTTGACAAATGTGTGACAAGAAAAATAGTGTCCTTTTTACTGAGTTGAATGCTTATCTTGTCTCTCGCTTTAAGCTTCTTGATGAACGTCAGTGGTTCTCGAGCTACTAGAAAGTGGTTGGTACAGCTTGGATTTAAAGCACATTGTTCCTTCGGAGGTATAAACGTGTTTATATGCAAATGCAACAGGCAGATGAAGTCTAACTTGTACACAGGAGGATTAGGTCATGTAAAATTCAAAAATATAAATAAACTTGTTAAAGGTCACCTAGTTAGAGGTTTACCTTCAAAAGTTTTTGTAAATGACCACACTTGTGTTTCTTGCAAGAAGGGTAAGCAACATGAGGCCTCCTGTAAGGCTAAGTTAGATAGAATCATCAGAAAGCCCCTAGAATTACTTTATATGGACTTATTTGGACATGTCTCTATAGAAAGCATCAATAAGAAAAGGTACTGCTTGGTTATGACTGATGATTTCAGCAGATTTAGTTGGGTATTTTTCTTAGCTACAAAGGATGAAACATCTTAAATCCTTTGTAATCTTATCATAGGCTTAGAAAACCAATTGAACCATAAAGTTAAAATCATTAGATGTGATCATGGGACAGAGTTTAAGAACCATGCTATGAATGAATTATGTGCTAAGAAAGGGATAAAAAGGGAGTTTAGTGTGGCTAGAACTCCACAGCAAAATGGTGTTGCAGAAAGGAAAAATAGGACCCTAATTGAGGCTGCTAGAACTATGCTAGCAGACTCACTTTTACCTATCCCATTTTGGGCAGAGGCAGTAAACACTGCTTGCTATGTACTGAATAGGGTATTAGTGACCAAACCTCAAAATAAGACACCTTATGAACTATTAATAGGTAAACCACCTAGTATTAGTTTTATGAGACCGTTTGGGTGCCCCTTGACCATTTTGAACACCTTAGATCCCTTGGGCAAATTTGATGGGAAATCAGATGAAGGATATTTGCTGGGATACTCTACTACTAGTAAGGCTTTTAGAGTATACAACAAAAGAACCAAAAGAGTAGAAGAGAACATGCACATTGATTTCCTTGAAGATCAACCAAATGTGGCAGGAAGTGGTCCTGATTGGATGTTTGATCTTGATTTTCTAACAAATACAATGAACTATATCCCTGTTAGTGTAGAAAATCAGGTTAATGTGGATGCAGGTACACAAGAACATTATGTTGCAGGTTCATCAGAAAAAGATAAGGAACCTACTCAGGAATACATACTGCTTCCACTACACCCTCATAGGCCAAGGATTTCAGTAGAAGATGTTGTTCAAGAAAAACCTTCTGAAAATTTTCCTAAAGACAATGATGTACATGATTCAGAAGATGTTGCTGAAAAAGAAGAACAACATACATTGACAGAAGCTGAACAAGCCTTGAAAGATGATCTTGAGAGGATGATTGCTCAAGAAATTGCTGCTAAAACTATGGATGATGCTACAAGACAAGCCTTTGAAGAAGAAAAGAAGAGGGCAGCTCAGGCTACCAGTATTAACAAACTTAATACTGGTAGGCCATCTGTTAGTGCTTCCAATTCACCATTGGTTAGTACTGCTAACACACCATATGCTAGTGCTGCTAGTACTCCTACTGGTGCAAATACTAGTGGATCATCATTTGTCTATCTTGGAGGACAAATACCTATTGATGCATCTACTCTCCCCAATGCTGATTTACCCATTGATCCTAATATGCCTGACTTAGAAGATGATTCTAATGCATTTCCAAATGATGGCATATTCAGTGGAGCCTATGATGATGAAGATGTGGGTGCAGAGGCTGATTTCAACAATATGGATAACACCATTGATGTCAGTCCTATTCCCACACTCAGAGTTCATAAGGATCACCCTAAAGGTCAAATTCTAAGAGATCCTAAATCAACATTTCAAACAAGAGGGAAGATCCAAAAGGCTTCTTCAGTACAACAAGCTTTGGTAAGCTACATCTATAATCAGAACAGAACAAATCATAAAGACCATCAGAACTGTCTGTTAGCATGTTTTCTCTCCCAAGAAGAACCCAAGACGATATCACAAGCCTTAGAGGATGAAAGCTGGGTTGAAGCAATGCAAGAGGAATTGCTCCAGTTCCAAATTACAAAAGTTTGCAAACTTATTGATTTGCCAATTGGGAACAATCTGACTGGCAAATTGGCACAAAGTGGGTCTTCAGGAATAAGAGGGATGAGAGGAGTATTGTTGTGAAAAATAAAGCAAGGCTTGTAGCACAAGGGTTTAGACAGGAGGAAGGTATAGACTATGATGAGGTTTTTGCACCTGTTGCCAGGATTGAGGCAATCAGGTTGTTTTTAGCCTTTGCATCATTCATGGGATTTCATGTCTACCAAATAGATGTTAAGAGTGCATTTCTTTATGGCACTATTGGAGAGGAGGTATATGTTCATCAACCTCTAGGCGTTGTTGACCCTACTCATCCAAACAAAGTTTATAAGGTGATCAAAGCTCTTTATGGTCTACATCAAGTTCCTAGAGCTTGGTATGAGACACTTTCTTCTTTCCTGCTAGAAAATGGTTTTAGGAGAGGTACCATAGACAAAATATTGTTTATCAAGAAGAACAAGAGTAACATTATGTTAGTCCAAGTGTATGTGGATGACATCATTTTTGGCTCTACAACGAAGTCTATGTGTACTGAGTTTGAAGATTGTATGCACAAAAGATTCCAGATGAGCTCCATGGGTGAGCTTACATTCTTTTTGGGATTGCAGGTGAAGCAACAACCTGATGAAATCTTTATTAGTCAAGACAAGTATGTAGCTGACATCCTTAAGAAGTTTGATTTTTGTTCCATCAAAAGAGTACTACTTCCTACTGAGTCAAGATAATCCCCTGGTCAAAGATGGAGATGGTGTAGATGTAGATGTGCATGTCTACAGGTCTATGATTGGTTCCTTGATGTATTTAACTGCATCAAGGTCAGACATCATGTTTGTTGTCTGTGCCTGTGCTAGGTTTCAAGTCACTCTAAAAGCGTCACACTTAAATGCAGTAAAAAGATTTTTTAGGTACCTCAAACATCGAAAAAAAACACAACCAAACTAGGGTTAATGGGTATTCGTAGATACCCCCTTTGAACTAGAAGCTTTCTCAAACAGTGATTATGGAGGCGCCAACCTTGACAGAATTCAACAACAGGTGGGTGTCAATTTTCCCAACTAGTAAAAGACTAATGATCTTGGCAATACAAAAGCAAAGGATTGTGGCAAATTCCACTACTGAGGGTGGCTGAAATATGTTGCAGCTGCTAACTATTGTGGGCAAGTACTATGGATACAGAATCAATGATGGATTATGGCTTAATTTCATGAACAGCAAAATCCATAATTGACAATGAGAGTAACCAAATATGTAATGAGTCCAAACAACCTATCTATCCACTCAAGGACCAGGCACATTGAGATTCGACATCACTTCATAAGGGATTGCTATGAGAAAAGATTGATAGATGTTATCAAGATTCACACTGATGCTAATGTTGCAGACCTTCTCACAATGTCACAAGATTTAATTTTTTGGTGGTTAGCATTGGGATGTTAAATTTGTAGCTACATGTGAGGGAAGGTTCAACTGTAAAGTTTGTACTTGTAGTTAGTTCTTGTAGTTAGAATTAATGCTGATAGGGAATTAATCCTGGTAGTTAGGATAGTTAGTTCAGGTTAATACTGCCATATGAGGATGTCTTGTAGTATTTTTCTTGTTTTTGGACTAACCTTTTCAGGACAAGCATGGATTTGAGGATGGATGGAAGCTGTGCTGGTAGCTTTTCTCATATCTGGTCTGTAAGTGATAAGTACTAAAGTTAATTCTGGTAGACTACAAGTTAATTCTGGTAGACTACAAGTTAATTCTGGTAGGCCAATTTTAATACTGGTAGATGACCGTTGGTGCTGGTGAGGGAAAATTGACTTTCCTTATTAAATATTACCGTTAGAGATTTTTACGGCAATTACTTTGCGTATAGGTTTCTCAATTGGATACTTACTGAATTTAATTAAATAAAATATCTTTCTTTCCTATAAAGAAACTACTTTTACAGTTGGTCCAATCAGAAACCTTGTTTATACTCAATCTAAATTCAATTGCCTCTCTCTACCCACACTAAGATAGTTACACAAACAACCAACCCAACACTAAAGTTTGATTACTCACAACTTTTGTTCCTCAAGAACTAAAGATGGCCAATTTGCGATACTCGGATAAGCATAACATGGTTGCTTTTCTAAAGAAACCTACTGAAAGTGTTGGTTTCACTGAGATAGTGGATTTTCTCAAAGGTACTTCTCTCAGGTATGCCTTGTCTCACAATCCCACTATCTATGATTCCCTAGTCAAACAGTTCTGGCAGACTGCAACTGTCAGAACACTTGCTAATGGGATTCAAGAGTTGGTAGCATCTGTAGATAATAAGGAGTATACCATTACTAAGGCATCTATCAGAAGTCAACTCTAATTGGCATATGCAACAGGTATAATTAATTTATCGGATGCTGAAATTTATGAAGGACTGGCCACATTGGGGTATGTTTCAGAAGGAAAACTTACTTTTTGGAAAAAGCATTTTACACCCCAATGGAAGTTTTTAATCCATACAATCCTACACTGCATAAGCCCTAAGTCTGGTGGATGGGATCAATTTGGTAGTACTATTGCTACTGCATTGATCTGTCTATCTAGTAATAGGGTTTATAATTTTTCAAAACTGATTTTTGATGGAATGGTTCACAACTTGGAAAGTAATACTAAATTTCTAATGTATCCAATATTTTTACAAATAATTTTAGATATAACTACTAATAATGATGGAAAGTATATTGCCCCAACTTTAACTAAAAAGATCTTTGGCAATATGAAAAGGAGTTATGTAGGGGAACATGTACCATTGCTGCCTGCAATGTTGGCAGGTGTAGCTGAGGATCAAGGTGAAGGCTCAGTAATCCTAGCTGAACCCTATCACACACCTATTGATCCAATTACATCCACATCTCAACCATCAATTCCATCTACCACAGAACCACCTCATTCATCACCACCTAGGTCAATTGACAGACAGGATACTGAGGTTCCTCGGCCTCAGGGTGCTACTATCACCTTTATAGCAGATGAGGCAACTACCATAAGTATGGGGGTTAAAACTGAGGGAGCTGCCACTACAACCTCTGGCTTAGATGCAGGGATGGACAGTGGTAACATTCATGAGTCTCCACTTAGGTCCCATGAAGCACCTCTCCCTGAAGGTAACACATCAGGAAGTGCTGAGGACAGTTTGCAACTAAAAGAATTGATGGCCATTGTACCTAAGATGATGACAAAGATTGACAGTTTGGAGAAAGAACTGAAAGAGACAAAACAGACCCTTGAAAATGTTGTCCTTACTTTGGTAAAGAAGGTGAAATCTCTTGAAGTGGCTTTGAAGAGAATGTCAAAGAGGGTTATCTTGTCTGAATCAGAGGATGAAGAAACAGAGAATCGGGGGAGGAAAATTCAAGACATAGATGATTATCCTCTAATTTCTTTGGTCAGAGAATCTATAAAAGAGAAAGAAGCAGATTTTGTTACTCATACAAAGGCTAGTGCTTCAGGGGAGGCACAAGAGGAAGACATTAGTCCTACAATCTTAGAAGCAACTCAAATTTTATCACAGGTTGTTTCTCAGAGCGTTAATACATACAAGAGGAGAGCAAGGTCAGCTAATAAGGGGAAAGAAATTGGTACTGGTTTGGATTTATTCAGTGCAGCAAAAGAGAGACTTAATTCTACTGAAGTTGAAGTTAATACTGAAGTTAATCCTAGTAATGCAGGAGTTAATACTGGTAATACACCAGTTAGTACTCCTAGTGTAGTTCAGACTGTGAATGTCACAATTCCTTCTCCAGTAAAGGATCAAAGGGAAGGAAAAGCACCAATGACTGCAGAAGATGTTCAGGCTACCCAAAAGACAAAAGCTCAGATAGAACAAGAAAAAGCTGGTCTTGCAGAAGCTATGAGGCTGCAAGCTTTACAGGATGAAGAGGCTGCAAGACAAGTTCACTTAGATGCTTTGTTGGCTAAGAGAATACAAGAGGAGCAAGAACTATCTGAACAACAACAGAAAAGAAAAGCTGAAGTTCAAGAAGCAGCACAGTACTATACAGAAGAGGATTGGGACACCATCAGAGCCAAGCTTGAAGCAAATGCAGAATTAACCAAGAGTCTCCAAGGAGAAAATGTGTCTAGTGATGATTTTGCAAAGAGGATGGTGGACATGATAAATCAGAAAAAGAAGTATTATGCAGAGCAGAAGGCTAAGGCAGAGAGAGACAAACCCATGACACAAGCACCGCAAAGAGACTATATGAGTACCTTCATCAAGAATCAAAGCTCTTGGAAAATGGCTCAGTTGAAGAAGATTACTTTTGAAGAGCTCAAGGTTGAATTTGAAAAGCTAATGAGGAGCATTGAAATTTTTGTGCCTATGGGATCTGAAGAAAGAGTAAAGAGACCAGGTGTACAGCTGGAGCAAGAGTCTTCAAAGAAACAAAATAATGTTGGTATTGAAGAGGTTCCAGTTATAGAAGAGAGTACTACAGAACCAGTTGTTGCTAAGGAGGAAGGGATTGAAAGGCCAGTAAAGAAGAGAGGAAAAAGAAATAAGCAAATAGCTAGGAAAGGTATACATGTTGACAAGACTGCACAGTATGAAACTGAAGAAGAAATGGAAGCACACATGAAGGACAAAGTCATAGATCCTTTATCAGGTTCTGATATTGGAATAGATGCTATCCCAACTGCTACAAAACCTCCCAGTGTTGTTGATTGGAAGATCATTCCTCAACTAGGTCAAAAGGTTGTTTATCAGATTATAAGGAGAGATGGATCTGATAAAATTTATATGAGTTTTGGAGCCATACTTAAAGATTTTTCAAGAGATGATCTTACAGAGATGTACAGGTTGGTGATAAAGAGGTATGTAGCTAATAGACCTGAAGAAATGTATGACAGAGTACTTTAGGGTGATCTCAAGACTATGTTTGATCCACCTCTTAGTGATGATGCTATCTAGAGTTGGCCACTTCAACAGAAGATGGTCAATTTGAGGTATTATGATTCTTGTGCAGTACATTGCTTAACCTTGGATGCATCTACTATATATATGTTAGCAGATAGAAAATATCCTTTATTAAAAGATGCTTGCCAAGCAATGCTAAATATGAAGCTTAAAGGAGGAACAAAGGATGAAGTTTGTTATCAACTTCTGAAGATGATTGAGAAGCAAGCTGGGATAAGATGGTCTGGAATATGATGGGATTCTCAGTAGCTGTAAGTATGTTTTGGGAAACTATAGGCTAAGATGGAGTTGAGAAGGATTGTTTGAGTGTTGGTTTAATTACCACACAACAAATGGTCATCAGTTCACCATGTCTAACAGACTTCAAGAACTGGCTAGTCCAAAGCAAACGGCTTTGGTAAAGACTTCTCAAATCCGTTGATGGCTGACAGTTTGCCAAAAACTGTATGGTAATTAACTCACCATGTTTTAAAACAAAGAGTTGGCTACTCCAGAGCAAACGGCTACTGGTAAAGAGGTCTCAAATCCGTTGATAGCTGATAGTTTGCTAAAAACTATAAGGTTATCAATGCACCTTGTTATTACAATGAAGCATTGACTAGTCCATAGCAAACGGCTCATGGTAAAGACATATCAAATCCGTTGATGGCTGGTAGTTTGCCAAAAACTACAAAGCCAACTTAGTTGGATGTTGCTGTGTAGCTGTGATGCAGAGGTGATGAGATGCTGTTAAAGACTAAAAGCTAGAGTATGATCTGATTTCAAAAGAACAACAAGCAGATCATCATTAAAGAGAAGCTAATGACCTAAAGAAGTGTTTGGATACAATTCTCAAAAGCCCAAACTGAAGAAAACTGAAGAAACTTGAAGTTAACAAGTGAAGATCAAGTTTAGGGGAGGATTGTTGGGAATTAAGTATTCTAGACTTAATTCTGTTAGTAATATATAGTTAGTTCTGCCAGTACATCTGTTAGTACTGGTAGAAGAGTTAGCATAGTTAGTACTGGTAGTGTATCATAGTTAGTACTGGCTATGTATTAGTTAAGTCTGCTTATGCAGAAGTTAGTTAGAGTTAGAGATATGCATGAGATATCTTAGGAAAGGATATGCATAATCTCTATACGCGTTTTGTAAAGCCCATTAGGGTTTCCTTGGTGTATAAAAGGAACCCTAGGCATAGTTAGAAGATATAGATCTATAGAGATCAATTAGCAATCATAGTTTTTGTAATCAAGGCAGATTCAAGTTATAATATAAAGTGTGAATTTGATAGAAGATCTCTTGTGTTTACTTAATACTGTTCTTCTTAGCATTGTTGATTAGTTTCCGCATAATCAATAGTGTTCAATCAGTGTTTCATTATTGTTGCTTTAGATTTATCTAAAGTAACAAACCTTTGCAAGCTAAAGGTTCAAGATCTATTCAGTAAGGGATCCAACAAAAACTTTAAGCTTTATACTTAACTAATTTTTGCTAAAAGCTTCTATAAGATATACCTAAGATTGAAATAAGCAACTAAAACCTTTAATCAGACTCAATAAGCAAGTCTAAACCCAAAATAAGCACTTCCTAAAAGCCAAAGATCTAATAAGCACTTAAACAGTTTGAGAATAGAGAAAAGGACTAAATGGCAGTTTTAAGCTAATTAATAAGCTACTTAAGCTTTGATTAAAACTCTAAAAGCTCAAAACAGATCAACTTTGGACCTCAAAGAACTCAATTAAGCCAGTTAAAAGCATAAAAACACATTACATAAGCTAGAAAAAGCTAGATTAAAAAGGGCAGTTACACTAATTGACTATGTTTTTGGTTTTAGAGTTTTTTTTATTAAGACAAATTGGCTTTTGCAGCCCTAAAATAAGCTAGGCAAATGAGCTTATGAAACTTCAAAAATAGAAAACAGATGGAGCTTGGACTACAGTGAGCTTATGCAATTATTTTCATATTCTAAACAAACCCTAACTAATCTAAAATTTAGATTGAAAAGTGGCTTTTGAACTTTTAAAAAAAACTGAAACTAGATGGCAAATTATGACAGAATTACACCAAAACTCTAATGCATTTGTAGACTTATCCTAAATCATTCTACTGCATAATTAGACCATAAACAACCATGAAATCAAAACTTTTAAGCAATTTATAAGATCTAAGCAAATAAGCTAAATACCAAACTCAAAACACCACAGATTCAAACCATGCATACAAATAACCTTAAACTTGATATTTATATTCAAACAACTTATGGAAACTGATTAATAGACTAAGTTTAAGCTTGTTGAAACAGATTAAAAAGCCAAAGAGACTTAGGCAACACTAACAAGAGTTAGTGCTGCTTGTGCCAAACACCCCTTTAAAAACATATTTTCCATTTAAAACATAAACAGACTCCAAAAAGCTTTGAAATCTAAAAACAGATTAAAAACAAGATGAATTAAGATTAAATAAGAAATAACTTTTCAAAAGATCATTATGCGCATTTTGTTATTTCAAAAGCTCAGCATCAAGATTGAAACACTCATTACAAGATACATTTCTCTTTTTATCCATATTCACAGATTCACCAATCAAAGACATAGAATTCGTCACAGTTAAAAGAACATTTTGAGACATGATTTGTTGTAAGAGTCGATCATTTTCCAAAAATAATTCTTTCTTAGCAATTTCCAAACATTGTTTGTCGGCTGAAGACTGTTGAACAACAGCGTCCATTTGGTCAAAAACTGTTTGTACTTCCATTATTTCATTTAGAAGATCACTATCAAACACATTGAAGATGTCTTTTAAAGATTTTAGAAATGGAATAATTTCATTGTTAAAAACAGCTTTAGTATGTTCAAACTCCCATTCACCTTTTGTACGAGCATCAGGTGTAGTCCTTATCTTCACCACATTGTCAAACCTGACAAGGTGAAATTTAAGCTTTTTAAGGCTTTCATTCACCAAGCTTACCTTAGGAAGTTCCCTAGGAGCGTCTATTTTGACAAGGGATGCATCAGAAGGTTTACTGGTAGGATTGGACATACGCAACCAGAAAGCTTGTTCAGCCGACAATTCTTGTTGTGGAGTAAAACGTTTCCTAAAATATCAGATAGTCTATTTAATTTTTCATAATCAATAGGTTTATGAGAAATGTTTTGTTTAATGGCCTCTAGATCCTTTTCTTTTTCAGACATTTTTTATCGACTCTCTTCTTCTAAAATCAATGTTTCCTCATCATCAATCACAGGCATAGCAACATGTTTATCAGAAATAACAATACCATCATACAAGGTTGGTTTAATCCGCTGAGCTTTCTTAAGATGAAACGGATTATGATAACCTAGAGCTTGTTTGTGTATATTATTATAAAAAGCTTGAGGCTTTGATAACATGTGCACTCTTTGAGCATCGACCCACTTTAAAAAGAATAATATCAAGGTCCTTTATCTTCTTTTCCAAATCAATTTCGTTTTCCATATATTTATCTTCTTTTGCTTTGGATTCACTTTTGAAAACATTGAATGTTTGCAATAAACATTCCTTTTTCTTTGATTTGTTTAGAAAGATTTTTCTCAAGTGAGTCAACTTGTTCTTTCAGTGCAAGCTTCTCTTTAATCATATCATCCATTTGAGAATCAATCATTTTTTCACGACTGCTTAAATCAATATTAAGACGTTGTTCAAAAGTTTTGACTCGTTCTTTATATCTCTCTAGCTCAGTGGTTACTGATTCATTATTCTATTCCTTATTAGCCTTTTCCCAATTATTAGATGATTAATCATTTGTTTTGACATTTGTTATATCACAGATAAGATCATTGAATCTTGTTATGCCTGCAAATTAGTATCTTGAACATTTGCCAGTTGTGTTTCTTGCAAATATTAAGAGTACAGAATGATATTGCTATCACTATGTATCTCATTATCTGTAAAATCCACAGCTGGTGTTTGTTCAAAATCCTACATTACATGCACACTTTGATTTTCCATATCATTAAGATAGGTTTCAGAATGAGGTACCTCTAAGATAACATCAGAACCATAGTTGGAAATGTTGGCCATGAGAATCGCTTTAGCATTTGAGACACCATCATAGTTAGAATCATAAGTGTCAAGATCCTCAGTCTGAAAAGCAGCATTGTTTGGAATGATTGACTGAACAGCTTGACCATCTGGAACCCCTGGATCTACAAGAAATGCGAGTTGCCCTTCATCTAAAAATTTTCTAGCTTCCTGAGCTTCAGCTAACATTGCTTTATCCTTATACCATGCTATATTCCTTGGTCACTTAGGCTGAGTGCATTGCCTAGCCATATGTCCTTCACCTTGACAGTTGTAGCATTTAACAATCCTTGTTTGTCCACTAGCATTGTTTCCCCCAGAACTAGTAGCATTACTCTTATAACCATTACCAGAATAACTTTGACCTTGTCTCCCCTGAACTTGTTGCACTATGACCCTGCCATCTTGAATAGTGGCTTAGTTTCTCGGATTAGAGGAAGTTCTAAGTTGATTATTGGTTGAGGGGAACCTTGAGGAAGCTACATCCGTTAGAAAAGCCATTGCCTTGTTAAGATAAGCAATTGGATCACCTCTTGGTGAGAATACAGGAACAGCAAAACCTGATTCCACAAGAGGTGAGTCAGTCATCGGTTGTGTAGTAACTTGAGGTGATTGATAAGCATTTTATAGAACTGATGTGGTTTGATGATTCATTTGAGACTGATATAGATATGATGATTGAACTGATGAATGATTAAATTGAGGTTGTGATGGATAAGTAAATGATCAATGTTGATTGGGATGAATTGATCCATACGGAGATGATGGAAACTGTTGTTGAAGTTAAGGATTGTTGTATGAAGACTGATAAGTGTTGAAGTGAGGTGGTGTCATCTGCTAATTTGCAACAAATACAAGTGGATCTTGATTACGTTCACGCAAAAGACAGACTTCATTTACATGGAGTTCATGTTGTTCAAGATATGCATGAAGTTAATCAAAGTTAGTAGTATGAAAATCTTTTACAAGCTTGACATCAGTCACAAACTTACTCCATTCAGGTGGACGACTGTTTAAGAACTTGGTATTAACATGAAATTGCTCCATTTTCATGTTGTAAATGTTCATGTCATTAATCAGCTGTGTGAATCTCAAGTAATACTTATAAAGTGATTCCCCCTTGATGTGAGTAAACTTATCAAATGCATCATACATTTTACATTGTCTTTCCTGCTTAGTCAAAGAGGTACCTTGCATCAGTAATTGAACTATCTCCCATAAATCTTTGGCAACTCTATGATTCACAAGTGAATAGATATCAGCTGGAAGACCTTAAAGAATGATATTGGTTGCCTTCATATCACAATCAGCTTGAATTTTCTCAGCAGCAGATAATTCAGCATATGTCTTTGTTCTGGTCACCTCATCTCTTCAATAGTAGGTCAAATGAATGGACCGTTTTCAACTGATTCAAGTATCATTCTTTTGTGCTCTCTGTTTTGCATGTAAAGTTCCATTCGACTTTTCCAAGAATCATACAAGTCCTTGTCCAACATTGGTAGACGATTGTCAGCACCAGAGAGTATCATGTACTCAGCAAGAGTATTCTTTTGTCCAAGTGGAATAATTGAATCCATGTTGATTTGATGCTATTAGATTACTTGTGGATCGAACGGTGATTGAAAGTTATTTGTGTTTTTAGTGAGTTGTCTTTTAAGTGTTGTAAGTCTTGAAACTACACGGGATTTGACAACTCTTGATAAGACCGGGAAGACAATTAAATGTTTCACGAGATTTTACAAATCAAAGAGATAAACCGTATAATTTACTTTAGCAAATTTGAGTGTTCAAGTGAATTAATTTTCCCTTTTAGAAGTTGTTAAATTGCCTTGTAAAGGAAGTTGTTAAATTGCCTTTCAAAGGAATAATGTTAATTCGCCTTGTACTAAAAAGTTGATAAATCGCCTTGTGAAGGAACTCTACTAAATCGCCTTGCAAAGGAACTCTGTTAAATCGCCTTGCACTAGGAAACTGCTAAAACGCCTTGCATTGGGAAACTGTTAAATCGCCTTGCACTAGGAAACTGTTAAATCGCCTTGCCCTAGGAAACTGCTAAATCGCCTTGCACTAGGAAACTATTAAATCTCCTTGCACTAGGAAACTGTTAAATCGCCTTGTACTAGAAGATTGTTAATTCTCCTTCCACTGCCAATTGCTAAATCGCCTTGCACAAGAAACTTGCTAATTCGCCTTCCAAAGAACAATTGCTAATTCGCCTTCAATTGGAAGAAACTCAAATCTTTCAAAACACAACAAGACACACTTTTGATCGTTTTTCCTAAAATTTCTTGTACAACTAGTATTACTAAGCCTATAGGTACCTTAAAAATGCAAACTTTATGGTTTTTAAGCCAAAAATTTTGAAATCAAGAATTGTACTTTATAAAGCTTTTCGAACACAAAAAATGCACAAAAATTTGATTTTTTTTTAGATTCAAAGCTTGTACACCTATATCCAAGGATACTATATCATATTTACCAAAGTAAATGATCCTTTAGTGTACATCAATGCTTCAAATACAAAAAAGAAGAAGGTACGGTTAAAAAAGACGAAACAAGAACAAACACAAAAACTAAACAAACACTTCATGGCTCTTGATACCAACTATAGAATACTAGCAATCTATAACACCAAATAACAATAAGAAATTCTAAAGAGAGAAAATGGATGGGAGGAAGGTTCTAGTGAGAGAAAGTAACTAAGAAAGAAAGATTAGATTATGTGTGTAAAATGAACCAACTAACCAACCAACATCATCTCCATGTGTGGAGATGGTATTTATACATCAAGCACTAACCGGCCATGGGCTTAAGTAATGGGCATTCCATGTGTCTTTGGCCTGGTTAGCTTACTAACATTATATTTGATTAATCTATGAGCTACGACTATTTATATTGGAAGTGACCGATACTTTTCGTATTCCTAACATATAATAAAATAAAAGATTTTTGAATGCCATTAGTCTTTATTTTGACGTCATATACTGACATCATTATGCCACGTGTTGTCATTTGACCCCACAAGCTTACGTCATTTATTGACTTTATCTATTATGATTTTCAACCATTGTATTGTTTCCTAAACTATAGCTAAATGAGAAACTTAAAGTGTGTTTAGTTGGGGAAAAATATCTTATTTTTCTAGGAAATTTTTTATTTGATAATGGAAAAACTGAAAACTTGTTTAGTCGCACTTTTTTCCAATATTTTTCAAAAAAAAAGAAATTCTCATTTTCCTAATTTTGAATAGAAAAACAAAAAATCACAATTTACTATTCTCCATTTCTAAAAAAAATACAACTCTCATCTAAACACGTTTTCAAAATTCCCAACTCTTCTCTAGAGAACAAAAACCATTTAATTCTCTAAGAATTTAGATACAGAAAAACATGAAAATTTTTCTACAACTAAACACCACATTATTCTTCCAACTTTTATTTACTCCGCATCTCCATCTCAAATTTAATTTAAGAGATGTGACTGAACCGGCCTAATATTCGTATAATTTGTATGGTCGTTTATCTTTCATCTATTTATACATTTTTTTTATTTTACAATTTCATTCGATGAACAATTTAACTTTTAACGATGAATAATTTAATTGAGTGTGTATCAGTTACCCTCAGATGTTGAGCAATGTGTTTTATTTTCTGATACTCACCAAGTGTTTGTATTTAATAATTCAAAGCTCTTTTTACAGTTTTTGATCTTTGAGGTATGAATTTAATCTTTAATCTTCAATTCATTAGGTTATTAGATTTTATTGATGCTTAGTTTGGTTTAATTATGCTTTTACTAATTTCAATTTGAATAACCTACACCATGTCTAATTCTCGTTAATTACCAAAAAAAATTAAATACACTAACTTTCATATATGCTTGAAAACTGATGAAATTTTGATAGACTAAGACATGAGGTTGATTGATTGTTTTAGGTGCAGGGGCAGGGTCTAATAGGGTAAGTAAGGGAAAGCACATAAAAGACTTGTTGACTTATTTCTATTGCTTAAGTATGCTTAAACATGTACGCATCTTTCTGCCTTTTTAAATAGAGGAATATGAATTTCTCGAAAAAAACATTTATTAGTTTTGGGTTTTTTACTAAAGTTTGTGTGTTTCTAATTTTTATCTTTTATGGTTCCGTATATGTTACGTAAGGGTTGTCATTTCAACCCATAACTTATGCACGAGTCGGTTTAGCTTACATTATTCTCAGTCAGACAAATTAATAATATGAAATTATAAATGTAGGAAAGAAGGTTACTGGTCAACCCAACCTGGCTCAAACCATTTCAACTCGCAAAAATGTTGTCCCTTTTTAGGTTTCGAGTGGGAGTACAAATGGGTTATTTTGGATTATAGTTAGTTCATAGAGTGCTTATTACATATATTCTTTATATATAATAAAACAAAGTATTTTTGAATGTCATTAGTCCTTATTTTGACATCATATACTAACATTATTATGCCATGTGTTGTCATTTGACCCCACAAGATTACGTCATTTATTGACTCTCTCTATTATGATTTTCAACCATGGTATTGTTTCCTAAACTATAGCTAAATGAGAAACTTATTCTTCCAACTTTTATTTACTCCGCATCTCCATCTCAAATTTAATTCAAGAGATGTGATTGAACCGGCCTAATATTCGTATAATTTGTGTGTTCGTTCATCTTTCATCTATATATACATTTTTTATTTTACAATTTCATTCGATGAACAATATAACTTTTAACAATGAATAATTTAATTAAGTGTGTACCAATTACCCTCAGATGTTAAGCAATGTGTTTTATTTTTTGGTGCTAATGAGGTGTCTTTTTATACACTTTTTCGGGGTCATTAAACCTCTTAAATTATGTAAAATATGCTCAAAATACATGCATAATCGTTTCTTTTTGTGTTTTTAGCATTTGGGAAGCTTTTGGAGGATATACACGTGACTTGGACTCAATTTGGGAAGAAATGAGACAAGATTGCAGCTTTACATGAAGTGGCTTCAAAGAATTGCATACAGTGTCTGGAGACAGCGTTGCACTTCCTAGCGACGCTGTCAAAACCTACAAGGGACGACGTCAAGACTTTTGTGATGGCATCAGAACGTAATCGCCTCAATAAAACCCTAGAAGATTCGGCGAAGCGACGGCGTCAAGATTCTTGCGACGCCGTCACGATCTATTTCCCATATATACAAACTCGTTTTTAGGGTTTTAGGTGTGAAACTTTTGGGAGACGAACTTTATAGTTAAGGTTCGAGTTGTAGCAGCTTTTAGGTCATTTTTACGGTTCTCAAAACCCTTTGTAACCTCCTATTAATCATGTTTTAATCAAGTGAAGTCCTTTATCTTTTATTAATTTAATATGTCTATGTGTTGTTTGATTAATTATTTTTCTTCGCTTCTTCTTAACATGCTAGGCTAGATATATTAGTATTTACTTATGATTGCATGAAACTTAGTTTGTAGATCCTTTTAATATTGCTTCTTGTGATGGATGTGCGCTTTAGGCTTTATAAAACTAGCGATAAAAAATTACATTCCATCGGTAACAGTCTTCATACGACCTTACCTATCTATGGTTGATCACCTCTTAAATATTTTAATGCATGTAACGTACTCTTAGGGGCCTTGTAATAGTCTTCATACTACCTTACTTGTGCGTTGCCTTAACGAAATATTACATAGACGGCAGGTTCGTGTAATTCGTTCATGACTTAAGAAATATTTACACAGATCATCACAAGTGTGACAAAGCAATAGGATTAGAAGAAGCAAACTAAGGAGTAATGCATGATTAAGTAAATATGTTTGTTTACCATATGAGTTTTCACCAAAGTAGTTTAGTTTAATATTAGTTTAATTAGTTTAAAACCAAACCACCTCTTAAAACCCAAGATTTTACCCGCTTTCTATAAAATATAAAAAGACAAAAATAATCTTCTTTCAACCCCTTAGATCTTTGTTAGGTTCAGTTTAAGCCTTCACACGCTATTCCCGTAGAGAACAGTAACAACCCCCAAGTCTTGCCTATACTACACTACAACGGTTAGGTACACTGCTTGGGGAGTTGTAAAACTCTTTATGAGCCTCAACGACCCGCATCAAGTTTTTGGCGTCGCTGCGTGGGGAATAATATAGGTTTCGAATTTTATTTAGATTAGGTCTACTTACTTGATTCCTATCAAGTGAGAATTTTATTTTCTATCAGTTGGCTTTCTTTAGTCTATCTTTTCTTTGTATTATTTGTTTCTTAAATATTTTTTGTTGACCTTCACGGAAAACGAAAATCCTATCCGTACTCTTGGAGATTACTCCAGACCTAGCCAGGAGGGCTATCGAAACACCATTGAGCTCCCTGATGGGAACAATGTGGTGCCACTACGATCCGACACCATCCGGTTGGTGCAAAACGGATGCTCTTTCCACAGACTTTGGTCCGAGGATCCAAACCAACATCTTAAGGATTTTCTAAAACTTGTGGACTCAGTCGACCTTGATGTTGCAAATAGGGTGTTGGGACAATTTAGTGCCTAATTGTCCCTTGTACATGATTCGTATGAAAAATATCCTAAGTAGTTAATTCAGTCGCTGAACATATTTATGTTCAGCAAGTCATCCTCAAGTAGTCCTTCAGAGTCTGAAGATATAGACTCGGCACAACCTGAGGCGGTTCTCAGCAAGTGAAGAAAGATCCAGGTTAGGATGACGGAGTTAGTAAGTGTCGACAAATAACTTACTAACTCCCTGAAGACCATCACTACAACCTGAAGATTGACATTGGCGGGAGAGTGGTTTACTTGCACTTTATGTAAGCAAAAGTTTTATCTTTCTCAAATGCATAAAGAAAAAAAGATGGACAAAAGTACAAGCAAATAGTTAAATTAAACTACTTGCTTTTGTACTATGATGTGAAGAGCATATGGGTGAAAAATAGAAAAGGCTGACACATCACATGAGACTTAATGAAGCTTCCAAAAGAAGCGTTATCTTTTCTTTCTTTATATATACCAGGTTGTAATGTAGAGATGGTATCCATTCCTAAATATTACACAAAAATACCTTAGGTCAAAAGGTATTAGTTGATAGGTTTGATCCTCTCCTAGAACTCACTAAGTGAAGATGCTTGTGGTTCATATTAGGAGAGTTTATTTGTCATTAAATCCCGGTTGTTGTTCCGCCAACAACTGGGTATAATTCTTTGATTAATTTCTAATAAGAATTAAACGTTAAAAAGTACAAATTGTATTATTAGTATCTTTATCAGGTCTCATTGTAATATATCAGATGTTATACGATTATAGGGACCAACAAGTGGTATTAGGGCCTTTGAATTATTCTTATGATCCAAGATACTTTTGAAAGATTACTAATAGCATTTGAGCTATGTCAAAATTAAATTTTTTACCTTCAAGAATTGCTACTGGTGTTGCAATTTTTAAGGGGAGAAATACACTTATTTTAACTAAAAGCTAAAAACAAAACCAAAACACCAACAGATCACGTACTGAAGAGAATTGTCTTCAGTTTATACACCCTCAACCACACCAAAAATGACACATCATCCCATCTTATCTTAAAAAATAAGATTAACCAAATCAATAACCCAGATCCAAAACTATCACCTCCATCTTCACAAATAACCATAACAAAAAAAGTTACACAAATCAAAAACCAAAACACTCACATTAAAGAAAATCATTAACCTCATAACAAAAATCAATCCTTCAACAAGATCCCATCAAAATCAATAAACCAAACCCATCTCACAAATCCAAAACCTCTATCACGTTAAAAAAACAAACAAAAAATCATAACCAATCCAAACTCAAAATTACATATTCACTCAACGACCAAATCCACTCACAATCATAAAACCTATAACCCAAAACAAAAATCCCACAAAAACTATCACCCAAATCTGTCGTTGTGATAAATAACGACACAAATCATAAAAAAAACCAACAACCACTCACAAAAAACATCAATCCATAAACAAGAAAATCACAAATCCATCACAAATAACAAAAACCAAATCCCTACATACCCAGATGCCAATCGATATACTCAAAAAATTCGATCCACCACAACAACATTTTCCGGCAACAATCGCCGGTATCCAACAACCTTGGGGCAAAAGCCACGGATGTGGTGGAGGTGGTCATCAATCTACGACAAACAAAACCGATCTGCTCAAAGAAAAAGGAGAAACAACAATTGGGTTTTTATAGTTGTTGGGGTTATTTTTTTGTTTAAGGTGTGAGTAGGCCAAAAATGGGTATAGTGTTATTTGCTTCAAACTGATGAAACTGATAAGCATGGAAGTGCTCGGTCTCAGTTTAAAAAAACTGATAAAAAGGGATTTTCAAGTTTTGTTGAAACTGAAGTAATATCGAGTATATGGTTGTTTAGTTTTGTGAAGAAACCAAGGAACTAATGAACGAAGAGTGGTTGCTCAGATTTTTGTTTAGTTTTACGCTGCGTTCTCGACTTTCAAGCTTCAAGAAAAAAAAGTAAAAGAAAAAAAATAAAGGTAAAAAAAATAAAAACTTTAGAAATAAAAATATTTGTGTTCTTGAATTGAAGGAAAAAAAAAAGAAAAAAGTTTATTAATTAAATTATACTCATGTTTGAGAGATTTAAAGTTTAAAAAGCAAGGGCAATTATGTCTTTTGACAAGTAAAAGATTACTTTCCTTCTATTTCCTCTCATTTTTGGGAGAAAAGTTTTAGGAAAAAATTTCCTTTCATTTTTCTCATCTTCCTTTCTTTTCCTTCCTTAAAAAACTCAAGAACATAAATTTATTTAAGTTTTCTTTCTCTTCTTTTCTTTTCGCTTCAAAATTGAACTCGAGAACATAGTGTTAGAGAGTAACTGAAGAAAAATAGAGCTTCGTGGGTATATAAAAACAAGTGGAACTGACACATTTATGTGTCCAGTATTTTTTGTATACACGAATTTATAAATTAGTAGGATGGGCTTCAGTTATATACACGTGGATCGTGTAGGCCTCATATAGTCTTTAGTGTATGTGTACTTTAGTTTTAACAAAACTGAAATTCAAAGCCAATGGGTTACGATATGAATGTGGGTCATGAACTCAAAAGCTGAAGCAAACCTGTACTCCTAGCGGACCTCTCAAACTGAATCCTCCAAAACTGAACTGAACCCATCAGTTTTGATCCATACCCTGAACTCCCAGTGCTGAACTAGACCCTTCAGTTTTGAGCTTTCAGTTGGTTTGCGTCTTGTTGGGCTTAACAAAAGCGACACGTGAAGTTTTATACAGTTTGTTAAAACTAAAATTAAAGCTAAAAGCTTCACGTGTAAATATATGGAGGATCACGAACCAAAAAGCTGAACCACAGGTCAGCGAACTCCCAAAGCTGAAGCAGAACTTTTAGTTTTGATATCGGTCGCTGAAGCCAAACTGAACCCCCTTCAGGTTTCATCCTTCAAGCGAATTATATTCTTGGACGCTGAACCAATCACAAATCTGGTCACCAACTGAACTGAATCTCCAAGAATAGCTGAAGAACCTCAACAACTTTTACAACAAGGTATACAATTTTATTTGTATTTATTTTGTTATAACTTAAAGTAGCTAAATGATTTAGCTAACAAGAAAAGGAAAAGAAGAGGTTCATTTAGCAGCAAGGACATTAAAGGTTGTAATCTTTTGTATTAGCTTTATCTTTTGTATCTGTAATGTAACGAAAGTTAATAGAAATGGTTATCAGTCATGTTGTTCAATTTATATCAGTTGTGTAAGAAGAAGCCGTTATGCTCACTTACTACTGATTTTTACTTAAGCTATTTGTATATTCAAATAGGGAGAGATTTTTGGGTCAGTCACTGAGCCCTTCAGTCTCTTGGAAGATTTTAACATAAAATGGCCTAAGTGTAAACAAGCTGAACATGGTTCAGCTTGAGGTAGGTGAAGCTCTTCAGGTACTCAAACAGCATCTTCAGTTCAGTTTAGTTGCGGAACAGAAATTGACGAAGGCCTTACCAAGAGCTTCACTTTTACAACAAAGTAAGAATCAAGAAGTGTAAACAAGCTGAAGACAAGCATATTCACTTCAGTTTTGGTTGATGAACATAAATTGAAGAGAGCCTTAGCAAGAGCTTCACTTCTACAATGAATTGAGCTTTATGCCATTTATTTTGTTATAATTCAGAGTAAGAAGAAGCCGTGTTGCTCACTTACTTCTGATAAAACTTAGGCTATTTTTCTATTCAAACAGGGGGAGATTGTTGGGCCAATTTAGTGCCTAACTGTCCCTTGTACAGGATTTGTATGAAAAATATCCTAAGTAGTTAATTAAGTAGCTGAGCATATTTATGTTCAGCAAGCCATCCTCAAGTATTCCTTTAGAGTCTGAAGTAATAGACTCGGCACAACCTGAGGCGGTCCTCAGCAAGTGAAGAAATAAGTGTCGACAAATAACTTACTAACTCCCTGAAGACCATCACTACAACCTGAAGATTGGCATTGGCGGGAACTTCCTTAAAGCTAAAAGCAAAGGAAGACATAAAGTACAAGAATGGTTTACTTGCACTTTATGTAAGCAAAAGTTTTATCTTTCTCAAATGCATAAAGAAGAAAAGATGGACAAAAGTACAAGCAAATAGTTAAATTAAACTACTTGCTTTTGTACTATGATGTGAATAGCATATGGGTGCAAAATAGAAAGAGAAAACTACAATTTTGGTCCACTATCTTTACCGGGTATAACACTTTTTGTCCATTTTTTTTTTAAAATTTGCGTTTTTTAAGCCAAAACCCGATATCCATTTTCATATTTGAGCCAAATCTAACAATTTTGGTTCACATTTGAGCCAAAACCCGAGTATCCATTTCACATTTGAGCCAAATCAGATTTAACGAAATTGTTAGATTTGGCTCAAATGTGAAATGGATACTCGGGTTTTGGCTTAAACCCGCAAATTTTTAAAAAAATGGACCAAAAGTGTTATACCCGGTAAAGATAGTGGACCAAAATTGTAGTTTTCTCAAATAGAAAAGGATGACACATCACATGGGACTTAATGAAGCTTCCAAAAGAAGTTTTATCTTTTCTTTCTTTATATATACCAGGTTGTAATGTAGAGATGGTATCCATTCCTAAATATTACACAAAAATACCTTAGGCCAAAAGGTATTAGTTGATAGGTTTGTTCCTATCCTAGAACTCACTAAGTGAATATGCTTGTGGTTCATATTAGGAGAGTTTATTTGTCATTCAATCCCGGTTGTTGTTCTGCCAACAACCTAGTATAATTCTTTGATTCATTTCTAATAAGAACTAAACGTTGAAAAGTACAAATTGTGTTATTAGTATCTTTATCAGGTCTTGCTGTAATATATCAGATGTTACACGATTATAGGGACCAACACAAGGAAAGGATGCGCTTGTGTTTATTTTAATTTTCCCTTCGCGATCAAGCTAGCAATTGGCTTGAACGTCTTCCAGCATGATCCATCTCTACTTGGGAGGATCTTACTACCCGTTTCCTTTCTCAATTCTTTCTACCGGGAAGGACTGCTAAACTCTGGAATGACATCTTGATGTTCTAACAACATCAGGGTGAATCTCTCTCTAAAGCATGGACTCGTTTCAAGGACTTACTCCAAAATGTCCCTCATCATGGCATCGATCTTTCGCTCCAAGTCTAAATATTTTATGACCATGTCAATCCTGCCACAAGGCGAACCATCGATCAAGCGGCCGGTGGTAAGCTACATGATAAAAACACCAAAGAATCTTGGGTATTATTAGAGGACCTCGCCGTCAATGACAACGAAAGTTGGAATGACCCAAGAGACTTCGCTAAACAAGTCAAGGCAATCTCTTTGCCTCAAGATGTCCCGAGTACATCCGAACGTCATCTCATTGAGCTCAAAAATCAAGTCCAGCGCTTGATGGAAGCTTATCTTGCTCCTAAATCATCCGTTCAAGTGAACAAAATCGCTTCTTCATGCGAGATTTACAGTGGTCCCCACGACACTCAATATTGCATGGAAAATCCCGAGCAAGCTTTTGTTGAATACGCATCCTCGCGTAAAGACGAAGCGGGAGGCAAGTGATACACTTTCAAACCCGAGCAAAACAATCTTGGTGACACCTATAATCTGTCATAGAAAAGTCACCCAAACCTTAGGTATAGGCAACCTCAAAATTCTCAAAACAAAATTTCAAACCCACCTAAACGTTTTCAGCCCAACGGTTCATTCTCGAACCACCCCTTAAACAACAACCCTCAAAATTTTAACAATCAATCAAATCTCGAAGGGTTTGGTGTCCAGCTTTATGGCATCTCAAGACGCTAGTTTATCTAAGTTTGAAGCCGATTTCAAACAACAACAAAGCGTGATGACCAATAAAATTGACACATTCTTGAAGGCCATCAATGATCGAACACGGTTAAGAACCCGAAACCGAATGTTAACTTCACCCCTTCATTTTTGTCTGCTAATTCTTACTCAATGGAAGACCCCTAATGCTCATCTCGAATCCATAATTCGATCAATGCTATTAAAATGTGTTCCAAGCAAACAAATAAATTTCAAAAATACCAACCTCAAGTTAAAACATTAACAGTCAATAAAAGTGGGACACCTTCAAGCAAGGGAATTAAAAGCCCATCAAAATTACTCTCTCTAAAATATCAATCTCATTCATCTTTAGGAGAACAAAATATGAATTCATCTTCTCCCAAACGCGTTCATTTCATCAACACAATCACCGTTTTAAGTAAAGAAGATGAGCCTAGGGAAACAGAGATCGTAAAACCTGACACTAAGGATAATGATGAAAAAAGGAAGAAACGGCCAACCTCGAATACATTGACACCAAACCACCATCACCACCTGATCCATCAATTTCATTAATCACAGAAAAAGTCTGTAAGCTCAATTCGTTCCTTGAATCATTTAACTTAGTTCCCCCATCATCTAATACACAATTTGTTTGCACAAAAGAGAATGATGGAGACATAATGTTTGTTGAAATAATTAAAAAGTATGATGATTCTAACGAAGAGGAATTAGAAGAGGATGGAAGTGCAGTGACAGAAAAATTAGGAGCAGAGTACTTTGATAGATTTCCAACTAGAAGCGAACTAGCATATCATAAGTAGTTAATGTGCGCCCCGATTCCATCCTTGATTTTGAGAAACCCGATCATTGTAGGAGGATGTCCTTCATATCTTAAAATTCCGTGCAATCTAGGACATGTGCACGTAGAGAAAGCCTACATAGATCTTAATTCCCTTATAAATGTTATGAATCGTATGCAATACAATTAGATTATGAGAAAACAACTTGAACTTGGGGAAGATCCTGAGGGTATTAGAGGAATAAGTAACTTCACAAGGAGAATTAGAGGGATGCATATCTTTGTAGGAAACTTCACATATGTTTCAGATTTCATGATTGTTGAGGATATAAGTTCAATTATAGACCCTAGGCTATGGCAAGTAGTACTAGGAAGACCTTTTGTTGAAATATCCAACATGACTCATGATTTAACATTAGGGATAGTGAGGTTTGCAAATGGGACCGATGAGATTGCTTATAAGATGCCCCATAAGAGAGAGCAATTTAATTCGCTGTCAGATTTTAAAAAAAGGGCATACAAAATTAGTCTACTTTAGGAACGACGAGGACAAAAGAAGAGGAGTAGACTGCGTGATGAATAAGATATTAGGGTTCTATAAAGAGTGTTTAGATCTTGGACCCGAGTACGGGGCTGGACTGAAAGAAGGTGAAGTAAGTGACACAAGAGGAGTCACGTAAGGAGTGTGACTCCGAGTCTAGCTACAAGACTCATTAATAAAGAAAAGCCCTTATTGGGAGGCAACCCAATCCATTTTATTTTCCTGTATTTTAGGGGTGTCATGTGTGTTTTAGTTCTTTATCATTTATTTTTATTATGTTTGAATTATGTGATCATGTTTTGTTTTGTCTTTAACTTCGTCTTAATTACAATCAAATGTATTTTACATAAAATAAGTGTAGGGGAAAATATCCGGTTTATAAGAACCATTTCAAACATACTAAATAAATTATTTAGATTAATTTACGTCTTGTGTCATGTTTAGAGTCATATGATTGTGTTAAATTGTTTTTGTGGTTTATGCAATATTTTTCCAGGAAATAACTAATAGAATTTGCGTGCAGAGAATTTTTCAAGAAACAAAAAAAAAATTGTTTACAAACGCTGGAGACGGCATCAGGATTTTTCCTGACAGCGTCTCCAGCCCAGCTACAGTAAACTTCGTATTTTTTTATTTTGAAAATTAATTTTGTATAATTTCTATAATTTTTAATTTTCCTAAACCTTGCAAAAAACCACGATTTCATCTGGCACATTCATCCTATCTTTATTGCTTTCATAGTGTCAAAACCCTAATCATATCATTGTATATTAGTATCCCTCCGATTTTACGCTAGGTATAGTTGTTTCTTGTCTTTGATTTTGTAGGTTATATTTGATGAGAATAAGCTTTGGAGTTCTTAGGGGTTTCATATGGACGATTCTTGGATGACGATTTAGCCAACTTATCATTTGTTTCTTCTCCATTATTGAGCAAAACCAGGGGAGTACTAGTTTCTTTTCCTTTTTCTTTTCACTTTATCCGCTTATTTGGGTACTTTTAGAACATTACGAATAATGTTCAATTTAAGTGTAGGGGGAATTAGCCTTAGAAACTACTTCTTTGATTGCAATTTACTTTGTCCTTAAAATGATGTGTAATATACTGAAACATAGCGTAGAAGGTAATTTTGACCCAATTTTTTTTATGGCACACATCGATGAAAACTGAGTTTTATTAGCGTCTCATGGATAGAATTATATGACTAGCACAAAAACCCTACCACTCAAAAAAATTTCACCCCAAAAATGTGAGGTTCTCCCCTAGATCTTTAGAATTCAGGTATACATCTTTGATACCTAAGATAGTTTTGCCTTTAGCTTGCTCGAGTTAAGGAATGATCAATCATGTATATCGCGTTCATGGATTTGTTCGTGCTTATGTGGTTTTGTCGCTTTTTCTGGATCATTGGTATCGGTTTAAGACTATATGAGAGTGTACCGGTAGTATAATAAATTCTAGAACTTGTTTTTGTGATGTATCCCGAGACCACAAGTGAGATCACATTCATGTGATTAGGATTTGCTAAATGATAAGAGGCACTAGGATAAACCCTGTTTTAAACCTGTATTTGTTATCATGGTCACTTCGATCATATAACTATCCTCACACCCTTGCTTCACACTCATTTTTAGTGCAAGATACCCCTAGTACACCCCTCCAAGCCTATCCTTTTCGCGGTTCTCATAATTTTCTGGTGGATTCCAGATTATTAATGAAGAACATTGTTTACACCCTTACCCAAATGTTACACCCAAATCGCCTTAGCCTTCCTTATATGTACTTGTTTTTAGTACATTATTGTAAAACCCAGTTAATTAATTGCTTGAGTACGAGGTTGCTAAGTCGAGTCTTTTATTAGTGTATACAATTTTGGGATGATTGGAATTCATGGTAGCTTTTATTTTATGGAGAATTAGTGAAGAAAGTCAAATTATTACTCCCATACGTGCTTAATACACTCCATGTTATTTTGATCCTTCAATTCGGGTCATTAGTTAGTTTATATTTATGAGTTCTAAAACTTAAGTGTAGGGGTATGTTTATAAACTCCAAGTCATGTATTGTTATGTTTCAGCAGATGGCAGGGCAAAAGTGTACGAAAAAATAGAAAAAAAGTGAAAAGAAAAAAAGTATGGACTGCCATCTTGCTTATGTTTATGTTTATGTCAGAAAGAGATAGAAAAGAAAAAGAAAAAGTTTGATGTAGAGTTTGTATATCTTAGTCCTAGTGTGGTCGAGTCTTGGCTTAGCAACGCCTTCGAATGTATTCTTTTATATTAATTAACTAACCACCACCCCAAATCCACCTAAATATATCCCATCCATTTTTGTTTCTATTTACCTTACACCCGAACATCACAACCCTTTAAAGACCTCTTTGATAGTAATTCCTAGGTGCTTATACCATAGTGGTGAAGGTTTGATCCTTTATCAAGCTTATGGTAATTATTATGCTATGACAGGTAATGAGTGTTAATTTTCCATTTACCATATTGTTATATATCATTATACACCCGAGAGAAAGAGAGAATCCAAACACTTATTGTGAGGTGCTAGTGTATAACTTTCGTGCTTTTAATTACGAGATATAATTGGTAGTGTCATAAATTATCTTTGAAAAATAAGTTAAATACCCCCGATATTGCTATTGTCTAGGTAGGAAAGCCCATTTGCTTGAGGACAAGCAAATCCCAAATGTAGGGGTATTTAATGAGGTGTCATTTATATACTTTTTCGGGGTCATTTAACCCTTTAAATCATGCAAATATGCCCAAAATACATGCTTAATCATTTCTTTTTGTGTTTTTAGCATTTGAGAAGCTTTTGGAGGATATACACGTGACTTGGACTCAATTTGGGAAGAAACGAGACAAGATTGCAGCTTTACACGAAGTGGCTTCAAAGAATTGCATACAATGTCTGGAGACGGCATCGTAATTCCTAGCGACGCCGTCAGAACCTATAAGGGACGGCGTCAAGAAATTTTGGCAGCGTCAGAACGTAACCGTGTTAATAAAACCCTAGAAGATTCAGCAAAGCGACGACGTCAGGATTCTTGCGACGCCGTCGCGATCTATTTCCTATATATACAAACTCGTTTTTAGGGTTTTAGGTGTGAAACTTTTGGGAGACGAACTTTATAGTTAGGGTTCGAGTTGTAGCAGCTTTTAGGTCATTTTATGGGTTCTCAAAACCCTTTGTAACCTCCTATTACTCATGTTTTAATCAAGTGAAATCCTCTATCTTTTATTCATTCAATATGTCTATGCGTTGTTTGATTAATTATTGTACTTCGCTTATTCTTAACATGTTAGGCTAGATATATTAGTATTTACTTATGATTGCATGAAACTTGTTTGTAGATCCTTTTAATATTGCTTCTTGTGATGTATGTGCGCGTTAGGCTTTAGAAAACTGGCTATAAAATATTACATTAGCATACACGTCTAGGGAAACGCGATTATGTTGAAAAGACTCCATCGGTATCAGTCTTCATACTACCTTACCCATCTATGGTTGATCACCTCTTAAATATTTTAATGCATATAATGTACTCTTAGAGGCCTTGTAATAATCTTCACACTACCTTACTTGTGCGTTGCCTTAACGGAATATTACATAGACGGCGGGTTCGTGTACTTTGTTCATGACTTAGGAAATATTTACACAGATCATCATAAGTGTGACAAAGCAATAGGATTAGGAGAAGCAAACTAAGGAGTAATGCATGATTAAGTAAATACGTTGGTTTACCATACAAGTTTTCACCAAAATATTTTAGTTTAATTAGTTTAAAACCAAACCACCTCTTAAACCCCGAGACTTTACCTGCTTTCTATAAAATATAAAAAGACAAAAATAATCTTCTTTCAACCTCTTAGATCTTAGTTAGGTTTAGTTTGAACCTTCACACGCTATTCCTCTAAAGAACTATAAAACCCCCCGAGTCTTACCTATACGACACTACAACGGTTAGGTACACTTCCTAGGGAGTTATAAAACTCTTTGTGAGTCGCAACGACCCGCATCAGGTGCCCACCAAGTGTTTGTATTCAATAAATCGATGCTATTTTTCTAGTTTTTGATCTTTGAGGTATGAATTCAATCTTTAATATTTAATTCATTAGGTTATTGGATTTTATTGATGCTTAGTTTGGTTTAATTATGCTTTTACTAATTTCAATTTGAATAACTGATTTGTTTTCTTGCTTATTCTTTAATTTTATCGTACATAATTTGTGTTGATCAAAGTATGTTTAATTTTGTAATATAATTAAAAACCCATTGCTTTTATTAGTTCAATGTATAACTCTTAGCTATATGTGGGGTATTCGGATGTTTAGGATTGCATAATTTATTGTGTTATAGAAAGCAATAATCTTTATGAGATACCGAATTGATATGTTAGAGGTTTAGGAACCATAGAGATACGTAAGTATATGTTACAGGTGATTTTTACTTGTGTAACTCAATTACAATCGTTGTTTTGTTATTTTAAGTTTGTGGGATGTTTTGGGATAAAAATACTAACATGCTCTCAAATGGGTTGTTGAACAGTTGGGCATGGCCAAACCATTGTCCTCATTATGTATATAACAAAATGTCCACCACAAGCAAATTTTCTCCCATTTACATCATGAATTTCTACATCATGCTTAATTCCTGTTTATTACCCAAAAAAATTAAATGCAGTAAGTTTCATATATGCTTGAAAACTGATGAAATTTTGATGGACTAAGACATGAGGTTGATCAACTATTTTGGGTGCAGGGGCAGGCCTGATGGGGTAAGTAAGGGAAAGCAAATAAAATACTTGTTCATTTATTTCTATTACTTATGTATGCTTAAACATGTACACATCTTTTTGCCTTTTTTAATAGAGGAATATGACTTTCTCAGAAAAACATGTATTAATTTTGGGTTTTTTTATGAAATTTGTGTGTTTCTATTTTTTATCTCTCATTGTTTCGTATATGTTACGTAAGGGTTTTCATTTCAACCCATAACTCATGCATGGGTCGATTTAGCTTACATTATTCGCATTCAGACAAGTCAATAGTATGAAATTATAAATCTAGGCAAGAAGGTTATTGGTCAACCTAACTTGGCTCGACCCATTTCAACTCGCAAAAATGTTGTCCCTTTTTAGGTTTTGAGTGGGAGTGCAAATGGGTCCATTTGGATTATAGTTAGTTGATAGAATGCAAATTATGTATATCATTGATAAGTTAATTTATTTTCCTGGTAAAAATTTCCCCTAACCAGTTAAGCATAAATAAGCTATTTTATACGGTTAGTGGTAAATGTTTCATAATTGATGCTATGTATAAGAATTACATGATCAAGAATATAGGAAAACAATGGCGGGCATGTTGTTTTTGCTTAAAACCAAAGCATCAACGTTATTTACATGTGAAGGATCCTCAGTATTTTCACATGAGTTAAACCCTACATCAACTTGATGGTATATATATGTGATGAATCCTCAGTATTTTCACTTTAATAGAAATTGGGTCAAATGGGTCTAAATTTCAAAACATACATTTATTGTTATGGATATAGTTTGTTGTCAATATTAAAATGTAATTATTTCATAAGTTTC